>JAAGNO010022587.1:46669-66151 GCA_033439905.1 Ceryle rudis
CTTCAGGGGCGGGGGGGGAAATATATATATATATATATATATATTGAACAGCTGCTCTTCCAATGTCATGCTGGCAAAAAAGGGTCAGGCATATAAAATAACCAAGAAATACCAAGTACCTATTATTGAAATGAAGCCCTATTTCTAAAATCAGGATCCCACTTAAAAGAAAAATAGCTTATACACATTAAAAGAATTCAGCTTGTTAAACCATTCACAAAGACAGGATCTCTAAAGAAGCATTTCCACTTGCTGCTAAGTCTGAAAGCATTGAAGATTTTAAAGCCAATGTTTAGACCTCATCTGTCAAAGAGTGCTCAAAAAGAATAAAGTTAATGAAAGATATTAATTTATACCAGATTAGTTAAAACCACATTACACCACTGAGAAGGTCATCTAAATAAAAATGATCTTAATTTTCTTAACTCGCTTTGGAAATAGATTGAGAAAGTGAAATCAGGGTACTTTTCAAGAGACTGCACAGGAGTTTAATCCAAACTTTCAAGCTTTTATAGGTATTTCTATTTCATAATAATTATGTATTTCCCTAAAATAATTTGGATATATACCTCAGCCTGACACACATGCACAAGTAGACGGAGTGGATGTTAACTAGAGCATAAAACTCCTTGCCACCAACTGCTCTGTCCTGTGTAATGGAGATGGTACAGTGCAAGGGCTGACCCTGCTCCAAATGCTGCTGGCACCAGCCACCCCACTGTGCTTAACTGCTAGAAACCTGCAGCGTTCGCCATCAGCTCAGCTTTCTGGTCTGCTGCAAGTACCTGGATCACCTACCTACTGCAAACCAATTTCTGGAAGCTGCTGAGTAACAGGTCATCCAAACCAAGTTGCCCAGCCACCTGCAACAGCAGCTTTGCTGCTCACCTCCATCAGCTTGTCCCATTGCAGAAATAACACCTTCCAGGAAAAAAAAAAAAAAACAAAAAACAAAAAAACCCAAAACAACAACTATGGACAAATAGACTGCATTTAATCCACCTCCTAAGGGAAATTAAAATCTCAAGGAACGTTTGGGAAGACAGCAGTGCCTGTCAATGGTGTCTCAATTGTTATTAATGGAAGGCTATACTACCATGTATCTTTTCTTCTCCCTTTTCCCCTGCTAAGGTGGTATATTCAAGCCTGCTCCCAGCACCAGATGTAGTTCAGAGAGTAGGGTTCAACAACTTCCTCACTCCTGAGGGAGTTTAAGCTGCCTTTGGAGGCAGTTTTGGCTGTCCCCAGGAAGATGGCTTACTTTACTAGCCTGGCAGCCTATAACAGCCTCTCAGATTCACAGTGAGGCACTGACAGGAAGAAAAAAACCTACCAATTCCAGTTTTTCCCTGCTGCTGCCAATTTTTTCTGGTGGCCTCCAAACTGAGGCCAGTAGAGTCAGGGTGCTGGGCACCTCTGTTATTTAAAATCCCCACTCACTCTGGGAGGTGGTCCACTTCTCCCTAGCTCTCAGAAATGCAGGACAGACCAGGTGTGCTGCTGCTGCAAGTGTCATCCCCTATGAGCAAATCCCTTCCCTTTGAATGAAAATAATTTAGAAATACAGAATTGCACAGCATTTACCTGAAACACAGGCAAACAATTGCTATAATGTCACTTGGATAAGATGTAGTCATATTTTTCATCACCTCTTCTCACTGTGTGACAATAAAGAATGCTTATTACTGCCTTCATGGACTAATTTTAAATGGTTCAATTCTATCAGGTTTGTACATAGAACATTGCACTTTGAATTATAAAATACACCAAGATCAGTAAAAATCTGTTTCCTGAAGTTCAAGTTTAATTTTTTTTTACTTGCACCCCTGAGGTCACTTTAGGGCAGGGAATATATTCATATCATATGCAGGGACCTCAGTCACTGCTTCAAGGCAGTGAAAAAGACCCTGGTACATCTATGGCTTGAGGGCAGGGTCTCTGCCAGAGGTGAAGGACCTTAACACAGGTCCTCATGCACAAGAAGCGGTGACCGTGGTCAAGTGACAATCGGGCCTATTCATTTTGTCATTGAAACAAAGCTGCAAAGTTGTTGATGTATTTAAGCCTGCAAATTTTGTATCATTGCCTTCCCACACCTACAGGATATTTCCTCTGTCAAAGCTCCTTTCCTGGTCCGGTTGCCATAGCACCTGAGCACCTCCGAAAGCAGTTATCCTCCTGGCCCTCAGTGAGGGAGACGTGCTATTGCCTGCACTTTACACCTCAGAAACAAGGTGCAGGGAGGCTAAATGACTTTTTCAAAGTCATGGAGGACATGTTTGAGTTCCAGATTGCTAACATCAGCTTGGACATTACCTCCTTGACATTAGCTGCTCTTTATATAGTATCATCCAGCCATTCTTAGCTAAGTGAGTCTTACAGAGACACAGAGCAAGGCATGCATGAAAAGAAAATGACTGTTCAATAGAGGTAGGGGGTTGACACTAACGAATATTTGAACTACAAAACCAAATTAAAATTAAACTCCCTTATTAAATTTCTAATTGTCGTGTGATGCTGTGCAATAATTTTAAACCACTGGCACCTTCCTTTTATGTCAGACAAGTGGAGGAAAAAATAGGTTGAATTCAAGTCTTTGTCTAGCTTTATTATGTGCAATTCCTTTTTAGCATTCTGAGCATTTAACCTTGAAAAATAGTGTTGTTTTGCTGCTGTGTTTTCTGATTGTTAGTCTCAAGGCATCTCAGTGGCATCTTTATAAATCTGCTCTACTTGGTAAGTATTTCTTGTGGTCCAGTGCTGAAGACTGAAAAACCCACATCAGTTTTAGCTGTCAGGCAATTAATGTAATCCAAAGGAAATGAAACATATGTGCAACTGGGACTGCTTTTAATAACAGAGGTTTCCTGACTCATGCTTCTAAGGGGAAGAAGGGGGAATAAAATAAATAAAAATAATTTTTTAAAAAAATCAATAAAGTATAGGGAGGGTGTGGGACAAAAATCTTGAGACTCTGAATGCAGTTTCATTGCAGATTATATGACAACTAATATTTGGAGAGAAAACATGATAAATGTATTTATTGATGACCTGTTTCAAATGACAGCCATAGTACAGTTACATGGGGCTGCATCATCTCACATCATCAGTTTCTAATTTTTTCCTCTTTCAGGTCGCTGCTGTGTTTTAAGTCAAATCAAATACAGGAACTAGGTATTTGTGTTTAGAGCTGCAGCGCCAGTATTGATGACTGTGTTCATAGCCAAAATACAAGGGGACAGAGGGAGCTAAGCCAGTGACATGCAAAATTAGTAAAGGCACAGGATCAATATACTGAGTATATGAGCTGAAACAAGTTCCAGGCCCTTCATGGGCATGGGAATACTCCTGCAAACAGAGCTCAGGAGCAGGGATTTAAGCATTCACCCAAGCGCTGTTGCTAGCAGCGGCAGCAGCAACCACTCAGCAGGTACCACTGAAGGCCATGGGAGAAGCCAAGTGTTCAGCACTTTGACAGTCAGACCGAAGAGTGCAGTAGGGATTTGGTCAATAACCATTCCCAGTGCTGCAAAAAGACATGCAAAAGGAGTGAGCTCAAAAGCCTGTTTGACGCAGGGCAGTTCCACACACTAGCAGTTTGGAGGTGAGTTAAGCAAAGAAACAGGATTTGTCTGCTTCACCGAGGTCCCCTGGCCCAGCTGGGGGTATTACTGCTCTGGCAAAAGAAGGGCAAAACCTGGGAGGACACAAGAGCAAATCTTCCAACCTCAACAGTCCCCCTGGAAAGACCTGAGAGAGCATCAGCACCTGTGTTAACAGGACACAGCACCTCTTCTGTAGATTTTCCATGCACCTTCACACCGCAGAGCCTGGAGAGTGCTTTTCTGCCCAGTTCTGCCCTCACCCCTATTTAAATAGACCTCTGTGCCACCAGAAGCATTTCTATGTGCATCTCTGCGAGCCCAGATCCACAGCATTCCCATTTGCATCTCCTGACTAGTTCAGCTTGTGTCCAATCTTTCTTCCTCTGGAGTCAAAAAGAGCTCTGTCTGTATTAAGATGGCAGGATCAGGCCCTTTTATGATACTTCCAATATAGAGTAATTAAAGCAAACTAAATAATTCCGGCTGATCAAAATTAACCTAGCCACATAAGCAGATAAAAGCATCTACTGTTATTTGAAGTGTCTGTGGAGCTGCACCTTTAAGCACCATGGCAACCAATGCCATTACCAAGTTCTTTTTTGATCTCATTTAAAATGCAAGAAAATTGATGCTTTATTCACTCAGGTTTTCTTCCTTTTTTTTTTTTTTTTTTAGTATGAAAAAAAACTTTGATTCAGGTATGGCCCTGCTTTTAACAGCTAAATCCCTCTTCCTGTAAGAGCTTTTCTCATCCTTCCTCATGCAGCTCTTCCTTCTCTAGCCCTCTGCAGGTTAACCATTTAACCAGCACCCAACATACCTTTCTGAAAGCCACTTATCGATCTGTTTTCTACTCTTTAACATACCCTTTCCCTGTTCCAAGGGCCGTGTTTCCTCTCGAGGCTAAAAGCAGTGGCTTAGTACTTAGTTTTCTTCTTGGCACCTGGTTCCCTTAACAGTCCACAAATGCTACATGTTTTTCAACAACAAAACAATTGTTCATTAATCCTGTTTACTAACTTGGAGCCAAGTATTCCCACGGCTATAAAATAGCTGTGCTACATCCCCTTTCATACGCTGCAGGTGCGAGGAAGTGGCTTCCTTGGGATGACATCACACAGCTTATCTGTTGGTTTGCTGTCTGGTTTGTATGTGCAAGTTGTGGTCAGCCATTTCCTTTCAAATGCCAGTGCAGGCATCAGCAAATACACAGAAAATTAAAATTCTTCACCCAGACTGATCTAGCTTTAAGCATAGTAAGGCTGAAAACTGTATAAGAATTACTGTATGGGATCAGATCAGCTGAGTCAAGCATCTAATGACCAGTCCTGGACACCTCAGGAAAAAGTAATTATTAACAAACTGCTATGGGAAGAGACAAGTAGCATCTCCATCATACTCTGTGATACATGTCTACACTATGGCTGTGCTGGAAGTGTCTACAAGATTTAAAAGATGCACGAGAACTGCCAAAATGGATCAAGACTCTGTCTTGCATAGGTCCTGCTGCAGGACACCAGACAACTTCGGATCCATCAGAGAGAGGCTGCAGCAGGGACAGGGGAGATCATTTTCTCATTCAAAAAAAGTTTCATCCAAGCCACTAGTAAAATGTACTTTATAACCTGAAGGATGACATACTAGTTCCCTTCCAAAATTTGCTAACATCAGCCTTCAGGATGTTTTTCCAGTTCAATTACAAGTCCAATCCCCTTTATAATCTTGCTGTACCTTGGCTGTGGTGATGCTCCTCTGGGACTGAACTCCACTGTTACCATTCTGCTTGCTGTCATTACTAACTGTTCACATCTTATTGGCAGGACCAGAAATCTGCCACAGCACTAAAATATACAGGAGATTGTTTATACTCGAGTAAAACATACAGGCCCCTTAGGTCCAGCTACAAGCTCCAACAGAGACACCATACTTTGGAGTCAAACCGTTAATTAAATAAATGACTTCTCCAATAAATTTAGCCCTTCTTCAGCTCATTAAGTGTCCCTCCAAAAAAACATATTAATTTTTACAAGTTTGTTCATTACTCACAGCTGCTTAATATATTCAAGAGTGCAGGCTGCTCAGAAGGTGGCCCTAAAGAAAACAAACTGTTGGTGGCTATTTGGTACTCTGTCTAGCTCTGTTAACAGCTATTGGTTTGGGTTTGTTTTTTTTTTTCTCTCAGCTGAATTAAACATTTCTGATTATTTCTAAAAGAAGTATTTGTCGTTCCTTATACATATTCTGTTTCATCAGACATACAGAAGGAATTTGCCTTTTCTTGAAAAATTACTTAAATTAAACTTCAGTTGTACAAGTGTCCATGAACTGTGAAATGGAGGCAGAACGAGCCCTTACATGCCTCTAGTAACTATGGGACCAACCTTAACACTCCCACTGAATTTCTAGGTGACATGAAGCATAACATTTCACCATTCTGCTTCAAGGTTAGAACACATAACAGATCTTGACTGTTGCATAGATCAGTTAGGATGGCAATTTGACCCCGTAACACACTAAGTAGCATGTACAGTTAATGGTGTTGAACATATTAAATCCATAATTCTACACACCAAGTTTTACTCTGAGCCACCCTGCCACTGAACTGCTTATTGAAAATGTGCAGGCACAAGAACCACAAACAATTAGATTCTTTAGAGGAGTTTAAATAAATAATTTCTGCGAGTTAGTTTTCCTCATGAAATTTGGCCTCAACAGCAAATAAGTTACAGCAAAGCTTATACAGATCTATTTTGTCCTCAAGAGAGTTAAAATACTGCTGCATAATCGATGATTTGCACATTTTCGCTCACTTAACATAAAAGTAATGACATTTTCTACTCCATTCTGCACACTTTCAGTTAAAGCAGCAATGACCAGCTCCGAGCTCTCAGCTAAAAAGACTTGTATCACTCTTCGCCACTTCAAATACAGCAACAGGAATTTTCAGGGATGCAGTTTATACTTGCTGGGTTGCCTGTCCTACTGCCTACTAACAGAATATATCATTCTTATACAAGTGGGAGTGTTGACACAGGTATTGAATCTAAGATGAGGTACAGTCAGACACCTTCCCAGCACTGTATGTTTTTCAGTCAACACAACACTGGTGTCATGCATACTTGAAAAGCAAGGATCTAAATACTGGAAAGAAAATTAAATCCACAACATTTAACAGTTTCTTTTGCCTCCAGCTTCCGGGAAATCTGGTCATGAGGCATGGCTGGATTAAGAGCCCAGTACATAATGCAGCCTCATGAATGGTACAGTAAATTATAAGACCAAGAAAGAGTGTTGAGTGAGAACTAGGGATTTCCTTTGAATGGTTGATTTCTGGAGATTTATTACCAGTTATCTAACAGGATATTGGCTTGGTATGGGCTGTGTTAAATATAGGGACTGCCAAAACAACTTTATTATTGCTGTTGAAACATGGCCAGTCTGACTGGAGTTATCTCAAAGCCACCTGCCTGCTGATGGCATTGGTGACATGGAGATGAACTAACATTTTCAGTTGTCATAATTGTCACACACAGTACCAGTAACTTTCTCTTCAGTAACAGCTTGTTTACCAGATGAGCTATTGCACTCATCTACCAGCAGCATTTTAAATTCATTGTTAGCACTTTTTCTTAATGTTACTTGACTGAGTGACCTAAAATATGTTTGCAACCATAAAGTGTACACACAGATGTATTATTAGAAAAGATTCTAAAACCTGAGAAAAATGAAATATTGTACTATAAGCCAAAATGTAATCTTCCCAGACACCATCTTATTAAAGTCTGAGAAGCAGCCTTTTTAGTACTATTCCTTCTACTGATATATGGAGGAGTGCCTAGGATATCATATTAGCTCTCAGATTCATCCACTTTGTTGGGGTTTTTTTTGCCAGGAGCAGCACTCCTCAAACAGCCAAACAATATATACTGCATTTACATCTGCTATGTGATGTGCACTTATAAACGTTGGCCAAGTTTAGCCGTGGAATAAATACGGCATTACAATTGCAAATCATCAAACTTGCCTCCTCCAGAAAAAAATTTGTCCTTTTGTCCTTAAAACTGGATATTTTTACTAGAAAGTGACATGCTTTCAAGGAGCTGGCTCTGAGCCCTTCATAGGGGAAACTGGGGAAAAAAACAAAACCCTTGCTGACCTCTGTATACAGCTGGTCAAAAATTAAGATGTCCGAGAAATTGATATTTTTTACCATTCCAAAGTGAATGAAAAAAAAAAAAAAAGATATGCCTTAAAAGAAAAATTCACAAGACTTTACTTAAAAAAAAAAAAAAATAGTAACACATCTGATTGGAAATTGCCCATGGCTGTGCCCATACAGCTACATACCTCCTGCTCTCAGCCTCTTCAGCCTGCCCTCCGCCACTGGGCTGCATCTCCTGGATGATCCAAAAATCCCCCAGCTCCATGAGAAGAGAAACCTCCCAGTACCAGGGGAGTCATACACAAGCTGGAAACCTAGTCAATGAAAGAGAAGGGACACACCCATCACTACAGACACACCAACTCTGGCAGCTTGTGTTAATATTGAAACAAACCATGACATCGTCTGGGTTTTTTTCTGAAGAGAAAATAATTTTGACAAAAATCATAATTTTCTACTGGAAATATTTTGGCTTTGTGGAAACAGGAGCAAGGGATTTTTGTTTGGGCATTTCACATTTGAAATTTATAGAAAACGTGAACCAAATGAATTCCCATTACAAAGGCATGACAAGTGGATAAACAAAAGCCGCAAAATACAGTAAGACATCCTTCAGTAAGCTCATTCAATGTATCTTACAGCCTAAGCCACACACTATTTTACATAGGTGAAAAAAACCCAATGTTTAAGTGATAAATCAGCTTCATTACAACTTGCTGACAGCTCTGTTATGATGTACATATGTTTCTGTAGCACAGAAACTCAAAGGCATTACTGATGTGTCCATCCTTTTCCATGCACTACATTAACATGCAAGTCATTCATCCATTCAGAATTGCTTTTGCCACCACAAACACAAATCAGATGAAGTTTCATTACAAAGAGATTTCTATAATAAATAATTGACACCCACAGAACAGAAAATATTTCATCCTTTGCACATAGACCTAAGCTATGTAGCTGCCCTTAATGAACTCCACAACTGCACTTAAACTAAGCAGAAGAGTTCCTGTAACCAATTAAGACTCTTACACTCATAGTAACAAAACATTCATCAAGTGAGGTAAGACAGTGCTGAGATTTTACAGGGACACAGTGGGATACATAAAAGGATCTCCACTCTTCCCCAGGACATGCTAATATCTACCACCACAGTAACAACTTACTCTCTTTCAATGCTTTGCAAAATAAATGTGGTTTATGGAATTTCCAAGACATAAATTGCAAAAGGAAGTCTTGGACACTATTAAAGTGGTATTTGGCCCTGCTGGTTCCATTATTTCTTCAGGAGACAGCATATCTATCAATAAAACACTGTTATTGCCTTACCCAGGATGTTCCTTCTAGGATGCTGATGATACGATGACATGGGTATGTGACCTGATGACATCACCCATGACAGAAAAAATTATTAACCACCTCTTGGACCTCAAAACAAACAGGTTTGGCTGTCAGAAATACTGCATTAGACAGCTACCAGCCTTTGCATTCACACACTCAAAGCATGTAAGACGGTAGAGGGAGGCTTATGGATATAATCAGGATACAAGTCACCAGCATCTCCCAGGCTGGGTGGATAAGGGACCAGAAGGGGAAGCCTCTGGAGACAAATTTGCTACTCTGGAGAGAAGTATGAGGGGCTGAGACATCCTCCTCACCTCCAGAAAGGCATCATCACCTCACTTCCAGAAAGAGGTCTGATTCTGCCCAGTCCTGCAGCCGTCTGCACCAGGCAGTCCAAGGCCTTGGTGCCTAACAGCATGTCAGATAATTTACCTGCCTATTCTTTTTTCTTTCTTTTTTTTTTTTTTTTTTTTCCCCTCCCTTTTAAATCACTCACTTAGCTTTCTGCTGCACCGTCCTCATAAACAGCCCAGAGGAAAAGGACCCTTTGCAATGGGATCTTCTGCCCTGACAGCTCACTATAAAGTCAGCCTGGCTCCATCGCGTCTGTGCCACTTCACATCACAGCTTAAACAATAGAAATAAATCAAGTAAATGAAAATATGCATCCTGAAGGCCTAATGCGAGTGATTTCATCCATTTTAAGAGCCACCAGCCCTGATTTACCTTAGAACCTTGCTTCTGCCTTAAGGGTGCCTCTGAAGTACCCTGTGACTAATGACCCTATTTTTAGTTTTGTAGCAGAAGCCAAGGAGAAATTAAAGAAATAAAATGGAAAAAAATAATGAGAGTTCATTTCAGCTTATAATGGTATTTTCTCAGGTGACTAAACATTCATTTGACTTTTGGAAGTGTTGAATTTGTTCTCCATTAGGGCAAATATGATTTGAAGGCTAGCTTGACCTCTGAAGTGTAGAGCTTTCCTTTATCTTTATTGCGGGCCTCAGTTATTTATCAGGTCAGTGTGTGTGCTCAGATTCCAAGAAAACTGAGCAAAGAAATGAAATTAGCACTGAAGACACAATTGGAGAAGCTGGCTGTTGACTTAAGATGAGCAATTTCTTTCAGACTGTCAGTAGTCTCAATACAAGATGAGATGCCTGTCAGAGTCCAGTATGTCATCTAAAGATTCATTTCACCGTATGACAGGAATAAGAAAAAGTATTTAAAAAAAAAAAAGTCTAGTCTGAAAGAATTAGTAAGTTTTACCCGTACCTGTAAAACTTTACATGACCCTACAGCATACAACTTCCACAGAAGTCTTAAAAGAAACACAAAACAAACCCTAGGATACATATTTTTAGGAACTAAGATTGCTGGAGAAAAAAACATTTATTAATAAATTGCATGTAGAAGAAAAAAATGGTTTTGAAAGGCAAAGTCAACTCGTTCTCTGAAGGTGAACAGCTTATTCTGTCTGTCTGTGAGAGAGAGAGACCAGTTTCAGGTTCTCTGTGAGAAAATGGCAGATTTTTCTGATTTAGGTCAAAATATTTCTTCATCTCCATGGCACGTCTGAGTACCCTGTTGGGTATTGGCTGCATTACAGTTTAAACATGACACAACTCTTCTCTTAGCATTTCTCACGTTATCTTTGTTACGGCCCCGCTGTAGTGTACCAGTAAGTTTGAACACATCCACAGGGGATAAGAGATTTTGCTAATTAGAGCATTGCTAACTTATTTAGCAAAAAGTCATCCAGGACAAAGACCTTGCTTGCGTCTGTTTTGCTTAGAGTTTGCATTATGAAGAGAGAGGCTAAAGTGGGTTGGAAAGCTATTAGCAATCGTTCCTCCATCCCTTGAGAAACACTAAGCCAGATTCAACAGGGCTAAGAAGCTCTATGATACAGGCAAAAATGGCTTCCAGATGAAAAAAAAAAAAACAAACCCAAAAAAACCATAACACAACTTGGGTTCTGTCAGTGGGAAGTGTTCCATTTAGCAAATTCAATTCTTAGAAATGCACAGTGCAACTATAATGATCCCTGCTGAATAAACAGTACAACTGGCTAAGTTCAGCAGCCTATATGAAAGGTGACATTTTGCCCATTTCTTAGAAAATGAAGGATATTTGGTAGTTATTTTTTCACAGATCACAATGGGAATTTCGGCACTAGTGAAAGGTGCCAAAAGCAGCTGCAGATAGTCCAATTCAATTTATTCCTCAGCATGAACAGGAAGCAGCAGTGCAAGCCTCTGCAACATGCCTCGAATATGTCCTTGAAAGGGCTGTTTCCAGAGGTGAGCATGGAGCTGCAAGTCCCAGCTCCATGAATGTCCACCTCTCAGAGGGGTTTGTCAACAAGGGTGCCAAATACAGCCTCTGCAGGGCACAGACATACTGACCTGGGAACATGGTGACATTACAGCAGATTTCACTGGAAGAGGAACAATGAAAAGGTGTTCTTCATGCACTATCCAAAGCTGTATGAGGTCTCATGCAAGCCAGGTGTCACTGCTGCCACTCCTGAGCTGCCACCTGGCCAGTAGGTTGACAAGTTGCTCCTTGCTCCCTTGCCACCCTCACCCACCTGCGGGGAGGGGGAGATAGGAGGGTTTCAGTGTGAAAGGGAAACAATAATCTTCATCAACTGAAAATAAAGGAAAGATTTCTGGATAGCTGCACCTTTCTCAGTACATGTTACTCGCCTGCTGGCCCTGTTGATAGAGGTTTTTGGGGTTTTTTTAAGGATACTTTCCTATCAAACTACTAAGTCAATTCTATCAAAAAATTTCTGAACCCCAGGTCCTTCTTTTGTTCTAGTACCACTAGTAGTAAGGGAATGGTGACAATTTTTACACCATGGTGTGTCCCTATGTATCAAACACACCCAGTTGTGTTGCTGATTGATAGGTAACATACAGCCTTCTTTGCAACGTGCTGCTCATAGGAGCGGCAGTGTTTTGTAATTAATGCTGAAAGGATAAGGGGGATCATCTTCACTGCCTCAGCAAGGGCCAATACATGACAGAGCTTTGTTTGAGTTTCCCAGTTAGATAGAAGAGAAATTAATTTGCTCAAAAACAACCCTCTTTGGGACAACAGGAATGATCATAATGGCTATTCCAATACCTTGTCCCCACAATGCACAGTAATCCAGAGAGCAGTGAAAAGTAAAGGGTAAGATCCCCTACTACAAAAGCGGACTAAAAAAAGATCAGAAAGGGAACAAAACCACAGCAAATACTGCAACTGGGACATTCACTTTTTAAATCCCTTTCACAGAGCAGAGGACCCCACGCATCAGGAATTCCTTTCTATAAAAAACCCCTAATTTCTCATCTTTTTTTTTTTTTTTTTTTTTTTTTAAACCAAACTAATCTGTGAAGGCAGCTGTTCTGCTTTGGGTAGGATTCCCAGCTTTTGATAGCTGCTCCTTCCAGTTGTTTAACAATGTAAATTATAGTCACAGTGCCACGTCTTCATTCCACCAGTCAAAGGATTTTGCCTCCCACAATGAATTAGAAAATGAACATTAGGAAAAAGCTGGCAGACAGATTATTGTGATTATCTTAGCAGCAGGTATTTAAGCTCATTGTCACTAAAGCTTCTTGCCAAGGCCCAAATTCTTTGTCACAGTCGTAAGGTCTGTGCTGCTGGGATGTTGCCTTGACAGACATCTTCTCCACTGGTGATGCTTTTTTTTTTTGGACTTTGTGAGCGTGGCTCAGCATGCACTGAAGCAGTGCCACAGTGACATAGACTATTCATGGGAAGAAGACGTGACCTGCCATCTGCTCATCCTGTATTTTATGGTCTTTAAATTGCACTGTAATAATTTCCTGGCTGTCATCCTGGAAGGAGACGCAGGCAGTGCGAGTTCAGTCAGCCATCAAGGAGGAGGTGAGCAGAGCTTTTGGGCATTAAAGATGAGAATTATTCAAGCATTAGGCACTGGAAAGATACTTTCATGGTATACTTGGCTAAGACAAGATGAAAGGAATTTTCTGCTGGTCTCCAGCTTTCTGTTCAATATTTGTTCACTTTGTAGCATATTATAATACAAGGTGTTTCTGAAGTGGGGCATTCAGTGAACAGAGACTGACTGGTCTGGAATCCACTCAGGAGTAGTACATTGACAAGAGTGAAACTACTTGAAAAAGGCTGAAAAACCAACTTCCCAGCACTCAAATATCTGGAGTTTAAAAGCATGTTTGCTCTGAAATTGCAAGACATACAAGAAAGTGCAAGGCAGTTTATAGAGCCAGCTTTGATCACAGGACTATCACCTTGCATTGACTGAGTCTGAGGTTTTGACCAATGAAGCTACACTCCAGGTACAGTTCCAGGGAATATGTGGCACACACCAAGAGGCCACTTGGCCAGGGAAGGCTGAGACGGAGGATGACTGTGGCTACTGAATACAAACAGCAGGTCAAAAAGGCAGTGGGAAGGGCAGGACATGAAGGCCTGATTAGAAACAAGAGGAAGTTTGTTTGTATCTACACAAGGCTGCAGTGGAAACACAGTGGAGAAACTGTGTGCTCCCAGCAGTCATCCTGCAGGCAGGGTTTAGCATTCCCAAGGAAGGAGAAGGAGGGAACAGACAGACATTTCTAAAAGAGAAAGTTCTGGGGTCAAAGACTGGAGTCAAACAGACCAAATAATTTTTGCACTTTCTATTATTTTTCATTATTGAACAGATTAATAGCAATTATGAAAGCTGAAAAGCTGAAGGTGACCTTTTAAAAAGAGGCAAGACTTCCAGAGGATAAAAGCATGGTGTTAATAATGGTACAGACAATGCAAGCACTGGAGCAAAGCCTAAGGAAACAGAGGATGCTGGCAAGAAAGTAAAATTGTTTGGGTCTCCTTTAATTTCCCTTCCTCTCTGTGAAGGCAAATTGTCAGCTCTTAAGGCTGAGGAAGTATTTTTGTTTATGAAGCCAGAGAAAAAAGGTTTCATAAGACACTTTTCCAGCAGTGGTTAAGCTCAACTCTGTACATGGTCCATCAATGACTTGCTTACTCATGGACCTGTCCCTTATTAACTCTTACACTGGTGTAGTCCAGCTCAGGAGTGTGTGTGCACAGATTTAGTCAGTACCTGCCCCCAGTAGCTGTCAAGTGCTGACAAGATCACAGGGACTACGGAAACAGTGGCACCCATCTCCCAGCCTCTCTGTTATTTAAGGTCACTGACCCACTAAGGATTTTGAGTCAAATTATCTACCTGTGTCAATGACACGTTCCTTGGCCTTTGATTTTCACAAGGCAGAAATCAATTATTCAGAGTGTCTTCATGAGTGGAGTTGACAGCACAGCTGGGATGAAGACAGAAGAAATGATTTGCCCTTTTTTTTAAAAGGGGGATTTTGGGGTTGAAGCAGCAGGAGCAGCAAACATCCTGCGCTCAGCAGAAACTTCAGCGTGATGGTCATTCCTCTGGAGAGCAATCAGCATGGTTAACAGCAAGTAATAACTCCTCTGCAGACATGGCAGTGCCATCAGGCACTGACAGAAATTAGCTTTTTAAGAGACCATGTGGGGGCAGGGTACATTTAAACCAATGTACAACCCAAAGCACCCTTCACACACAGAGCAGTGATCAGAACTGATCCACCCCAAAGGATTATCAGCTGCAATATGACTTACACGGAACCTCACTCAAGGATGTAGGACCACATAGGTCCACCCATGGAGAGCAGAAGTCTCACTTGCACTATTTGAAGGAAGAGATTGCTTCAAAGATCTTAATCACTGTGGCGTCCCCTATGGACTTTCTCATCAGACCCATTTAGCCACAGGCTGGTTGGGTCAGGAGTTGAGAGCCAAGAATGGAAAAGTGCTTCCAAATGAAGCCTTCAGACCGCGCTCCCCGACAGCCCAGTTCTACCACCTGAGAAAACGTTAGAGAGACACTGAGTGTGTCCCCTCCTTAATTAATCATCATAGTCCCAGGACACTGCCAGCTGTCAGCATCAAAAATAGTCCCTCATTTTAGAAGTCTTTGGATCATACCAAGTCAGCGTCTGTCCTAAACATCAGCTGACACCTGAAAAGAGCTGAAGATACATATTCTCATTATTTGCCCTCACCCCTGTGTTCTGACACGTCCCAGACCTGCTTGCAATGTGCAATGAGAAGAACATTTGTTTTTTCTCAATGTAGACTTCTGCCTCCCAGAAATCTGGGTTGTAAATCCATCACTTCAGCATCACAGCTTCCCATGCAGCTGGCATTAAGAGATGTTTCTTCTCTTTCACAACTGTAATGCCAACACCAAATCAGAAAATGTTGATTTTGACAAAGGCTCCAAGCAGCACCACATGAAGGTGTGAAGGCTTTCAAACATGTTTTAAGAGCCATACAAACCAGTTCACTAGATTTGACAGCAGAAGTACTAACACTTAAACCAAGTCTGACAATTTACTGCTTTGGGGAGACTCAGAGATACAAATAACAAAATACTTTCAACAAAGACATCTAAACCCACTTATCAATAACTCACATACCTCCTGGGACCCTGCCACTGAACGCTAGATATTGATTCCAATTGAAGTTTACCTCCTATGCAATGAGAAAATACCCTCTCCAGACCTTAATAGTTGTCTGGAGAATTTATTTTTCAGATAAATAGTGCCTTAACGTTTAATAAATTTGGCAATTAACTACTGTGTTGAATCTAATCTCCTGAAAAACTCGGTTAATAGGAGGAAAATCAAGAAAAACTATTTTGGTAGGGGAGATTTAGTTGGATCTATCAATATGTTTTCAGGAAGACTTGCCATCCCCAAGCATCTGCTTCTACAGAAGGCTAAAAAGGCCAAAGAGTTAAGAAAGAGCTTTCCTCCCCAGAGCCTTGGTGCTTTTGCTGCAGTAGTTCAAAAAAAAATCAGCTTTGTCTCAGTCGTAGTTTTATCACCACTTTTTAAGCACTTTCATCTTGTTGACTGTTATTTATGGACTTTTTAAATAGCATTATCATGGCCTTATTAGAACATGTCATGTGCATGAGAGCAAGTTATCAGTCCAACAACCTCTACAACATGTTCAACACTGTAGGAAGAACAGGTAGCCTTGCCTTTCTTGGGGTATGGGAAATGGAAGAGGAGAATTAAAGGTCAAATATGCTCTGCCATCTCTCAGTAAGAGACGCTAGGGGCTTTCAGAACCTGAGCAGAGACTGAGAAGCATCTTAAAAAGAAAGTTGAAGACATCAGACATCCCTGCTAGGGCTCTCAGTATTCTCTTTGGAGTAAAAAGGAGGGTAATGATGAAGATCTGAAAGTTTACATGAAAAACTTATTGGGAGACAGAATCTAGTTCACCTAATGACTGATGAACTCAGTCAAGCAGCAGACTGATAGCAAAAGATGACCTGGAGCCTGCCAGTGATTGCCAATGATCAGTCATGCCCTTGCTCTCCCTGGCTTCCCTTCTGGTCCTTTGGCTGACCTGCTTTTTTGGTTGACATGAGACTTATATGTATATGCAAATACACTTTCTCAACTGAGAAAGTCTGGGCTTGGGAGTAGAAAGGATTCTTCTGAGCACATAATATATCCTCTCAGCAGTCATCTGCAGCACTGTATTTGTCTCCCTTCCAAAGGTGTAACCTGTGTTCACCAAATTGTTTTCTAACTAAAAAAGGTGAAAATACCATAAGAAAACCTTCCCTTGTATTGATTTTTCTGTCTACATACGTCACGGAGATCCCTAGTGAAAGGAGAATGCAGCTGGCAGAGCATGCCACCACTGCTTTTCTCAGGGTATGTACATCACCTTATCAGAAAGAAAAATAATTTCTTGCTGCTATTTAGTCCATAGATTTGATCCCTAAATCAGATTCCAATTGAGTCTATTAAAGAACATCTGATGATGACAGAACTACTCAACATAATCCACCTAAACTACAACAGCAATGGAAAGGACAAAGCATTTAATCAGAAATATATTCAGCAAAATTTACATTATTAAACTAGCAGATTTTTTTTTTTTTCTGGCATCAACTTCAAATTAAATAAAATTTTTTCAGACCTCAGCACTGGTTCTTTTATCATTATTTAAAACAGCAGTCCTGTATCACATAACTATTCTATATTTTTAATAAGGCTTCCTGTGCCAAGACAAAAATGTCATGACTTTATAGCCTAAGGCCAAAGTCCATTGCAATGAAGGTAGTTTCCCAACAACTGCAACCAATTTTGTATCAAGTATGCATTATATTCCCACTGTATTGCCAAAACCCTATCAATTTTGGCTCCTTTCTTTTTTTTGTTTGTTTGTTTTGATATACATTCTAGTTTCATGTTGGAAATCAAATTTTTGTCTCTCTCTGATATAAAAGAATCATAGGAAAACCATTCCCGTATCTCCTCAGGATAACTCTGGCAAGAGAAGAGAATCGGGCCCAAAGACTTCAATATTAATGATAAAGTCAAGGGCTCTATGCAAAGGCATCTGAAGCTGAAATGGACTCTGATAGTTCAGAGGAAAGCCGTTGTCAGCATCAGCTGCTTCTTAAGGATGTTTTAACACAGGCTTTGCCCATCAGCAACATCTCACTTGCTTGGGCAGGAATTCAGGTGAAGTTTCCCTGGGTTATCTAGCAGCTAATATCAAACAAATACTAGGAAAAAAAAAAAATACCAATTGACTCTAAATTGCAAAGAGCATAGGCAAGACATGCTGTGAAAGCATGGGAAGGGTGACTCAGTTATAGACAGACAGAGCCCTCCCTGCTAAAACAGCAAATACACATACAAGAATACATGGTCAAGATGCTCATTTGAAGGCTTTTCTTCAGGAGCAACTTGAGCATCCCAACACCTGCCTCTCCAGCAAGAGTGCAGGTCTCATCCTGCTCCTCATCTGGGGGCTGCACCACCTCACACCAGCTCTGTGCTGTGTTTGGAGGGAGCGAGGTTAAAACAAAGTCAGGTTTTAAGAGCAAAGAAAGAAAGGCTTAAGCTGTGGGGCTACTGGTGTGCAGTTATGGACCTGGGACTGGATCACCACAGGTACCATCTCCCACAGCATCCCCCAATGGAGGTCAGCCAACCAGTAGTAATGATGTGAAACACTGATGTGAAAATACAGCAGCTCCTGCTGAGTGAGTCTTTAATTTCAGGCAAATTAAGAGAAACGCAGAGTGAGATCTCACAGGTTATTGCAGCTGGAATAACTCTTTACCTTTCCTTGCCAGAAATGTCAACACAAACAGGGTGAGCTATGAACTCAGGAGAGTTGCTGGTATTTGCCAGCTGGCTACATTAAACTTTGTACAAGATGCGATAACAGACACACCACACTGCCTCCTGTCAGCCAGCTTCTCTCTTCTGTCAGCCTCATCGCCAGTAAAATTTAAGAGTGTTCTTAAAACTGTATGTATTTACTTATGTGTTTCTTCTTTTTGGGGAATTTGTCCAAATAAACTGAGCGCAATTCTCCCTGTTCCCACCCTCCAGATAATAAAAAGAGCAAAAGAGAGTAAGAATTCCGTATGAGAGGGATTCAGCCACTACAATGCAGGAATCACCTGTATTGTGCCTGATATACATTTAAAGAGTCAAGTCAGGGGGTGGTAGCCAGCAATAGTTACAGATTAGTCTTTCCTGTAAGGTGCAGAAGTGGTCCAGAGAGGGTGGTATACAGCACAGAAATTGAGGCAGCCCCTTTCTCCAGTCTCCCCAGGACTAAACACCACCTGCAGACTCAAGGGCATCAGGCCATGCCCTGAGTGACAGGGGGCTTTTTGTCCCATGTAACCATCATCTGAAGTCCTATATCTTTGTCAGGGCAGCCAAGTGTGCTCCCATCCAAGTAGCTTGTGATAGAATCTATTGTTTGAATTAATCCATTATTGCTGTGTTTATTAATTTAGCCACTTTAGCAGTAATGGAAATTTACACTGGGGTGTAGCATGGTTCATTTTTCTTTTATTTACAGAACATGCTATGGCACATCATTGTTGTCTTCCCAGTAAATCACACAAACTGCTGCTGTGTCTCACATACTCAAATATATTAAATGCAACAGTCTCTTTTGTATTCTTTAGCACAGAGGAGTATTTTACATTGGCGATGGACATTGCTCCAAATGTCATTGGAAGTCAGCAGTCAAAAGTCTCCGATGTACTGAATGTCACTGACAACATTACAGTGCACAGACAGATAAACACAATGTCCAGAAGCTGGAAGAAAGGGATTGCTCAGAGAGCAGGAGCCTGGTGCAGGATGGTGTGTGTGCAGCAGAGGGATTCCTGAAGTTGCTCCCATGGTAACTATTCCACAGAATTGTCATAGAGGCTGGAATAGACCTTTGAGATCATCAAGTCCAGCCTAAGACCTGACACCACACCACCTA
>JAAGNO010022587.1:66251-82069 GCA_033439905.1 Ceryle rudis
CATTGGCCTTCCGTGCCACTTGGGCACACTGCTGACTCATGTTCAGCTGGCTGTCAACCAGCACTCCCAAGTCCCTTACACTGAACCGGCTATTCTTTGTGAGGCCATATTGCAATGTTGAAGTGTTACAGAGCTAGTGCTGCACAGAATGAATTGGGTTCACACAGAAAACCACAGTGCAGGTCTCCACAGCATGCTGCCTTCGTGCTGCTTCCCCCAGCAGCCATGGCTCTCCCTGCCTTTTAGAAATGCCCCTGGTGACATTCACAGAAATCAAAACTGAAACATCACCCCCTGCTGTTGTGAAGCCCAGCTGGTCACTTTCCTTAGTTATCTTGCACAGAGAAAGATGTCTGTGGAGCTAACGCCAACTGCTTTATCTGACTTGGCACCTGAGCAGGGGTGGCAAAATACCTTCAGAGTTTGGACCCTTCCAGCAGGAACCCCCGTCAAAACACAAGTGATGCAGTCCCTCAACTGGAACCTGGCATGAGAGACTAAGGGGACAAAAGGTCCACCTGCTACTTAAATTTGCTGGGGAGAGAAGCCATGTCCAAATACCAAAAGACCTTTCAGCTGTACCTGCACTGTTCACCTGCCCCGTAATCTCCCCAGCAGGGTCTAACAGTGCCATCTACTGACTTCTGCTTCAATAGTTTCCACTCCACCACCCAAGCAGCAAGGGACAATTCTTTAATTTCAGTGCTTCACAAGAGAGATGGTAGAGATATAAGAGCCAAAGACAGCTGAGAAGCAAGAAATCTTCAGGGTTTCACTAATTGTTGTTCCTGTTTTACTCCAGATTTAGCAACCGTTACAAAGACAAAACACAAATCAGTCACCAAAGATCAGCCATGGGAACAAGCTGATAGACACAAATATGCTTGTGTGCTTTTAAAAGCCACGATAACACACAATACTCTCAGCTTATTTTACTTAACAGAGGCAGAATGAACTAATCGTTGATGCCAGTGCAGTTGGTCTGGGAGCTGCACTAATCTAGGAGGACAGCCAACACTTTGGCAAAGTGAACACTGTGGCATACGCTACCTAGCTGGTATTAACGGGGGCAAAGATACTGAGACCAGAGACCAACAAATCAGCAACAGTCTGAATGCCAACACTTCCATCTTCATCAGCCAGTGCTAATTTTTGCATTAACAGCCGAACGAGAGGCAGACTTTAGCAGGGCCACGTGCAACTCTTTGTAATGAGAGGAAGAATGGTGTGAAAACGAGATTTAGAGTACAGCAGAGAAAAGGCTCCAGCCAGCTTTTATACCAAGTCAGGCAACAAAACTTAGCACAAGCAGCAAGCAACAGAATGCAATAAAGCAAAAACTGGCATCTCTGTTTTTGCATCCCAAGCTGTTTCCAGATACCAAGACCAGAGGAACGCATATCAAGATATCCGACAGCTGCCTGCAAGGAGCACAGAGGAGTTGTGGATGTAGCACTGACAGAAAGGGATGCCAGTGTTACCCACCGAATCCAGCCCTTTTCAGCTGCTGGCACAGTTGGTGCCATTTTCTGGTTTGCTGTCATTCAGTTTTTCAGCTCTGGTAATATTTACTAGCTGGGCAGACTTGGGGATGATTTGGCAATCAACTGCTCTGCTGCACAACCTCTACCAGCACTACCAAATTCAAGCTACGTGGCCAGTCTGTCCTGGCTTCCCATTCTTGTGTTCAGCTCCTCCCCTTTGGGCTGCCTCATACCTCAGATCACAGTCACACAACACACTTCATTTGCTTCTCTCTCCCTCCTCCACTAAAGACCTGTCCATATATTTTTTTCCTCCCACTTATAATACTTGGGAGTTTTGAAACTACATATTTACAGGAGCTAATCACACCCTCCTAAAATCCCACAACATGGCCCCTCCTCACAGGCTTCCAGCTCCCCTTTGCAAATATCCACCTGAAAGCAAGGTTTAACCCACCCATCTCCTATTATTTGGGCTCAGCCCCTGCAGATAATGAAAAGTCAGGTCACAACCCAACATCTCAATATTAAAGCACAGATCAAATGCAAGTTTTGAGTCATATCTTGTGCTACCTGCAGTTCACATTCAATGAAGAACCTCTTTCCCTATATTAGCCACTCAAGAAAAGAAGAAATTATGAATTCCACTTGCACATTATGAACTGTCTGTTCTGGTCAGACCAGGAATTATTTAGGGAAGAAACTCACAAACAACTTGTTGTAATGAATTGTTTGAGAATATAGCAATCTGCTCACAGGCTGTTTTCAAAGAGAACAAAGGAGGAATTCATCCAATCACTTCATTAATCGCAAATTAATTTCTCATGTGTAACCAAAGGACTTTCCACTGAACTGTACCTCCTAGGCAAAGATTTTAGAACACTTTGCACACAGTAGTGCAGCAGCACAACTACGCTGTCAGAAAGGAGAAATTGTCTGTTATAGAAACTGAAAACAATGAATTGAAGCTAGGCAATACCAAAGTAACTGAAATAGCCAAAGTGATGAGTGACTGGAAATTGTGACTTTCAGATAATGAGGGCTCAAAAGATTTGAAAACTGGTTTTCTACTGGGTAAAAAAAAAACCAAAAACAAACAAAACAAAACAAACAAACAAAAACCAACAACAAAAAAAAACCACAACCCACACATAAGCTTTAAGGAGTTTCATCTTGCTATCCTGAATACTTTATTGTAGAATCAAGCATATTTGCTGAAAACATTTTTAAATGGAAACTTAGACTCCTGTTTGTGCAGTTTTAGATAGTCCCCAACAAAATTCAGTTTAGGACGCTTGCAGAAATTGGCACTTCCCTCTGACCTCCCTTTCTATAAAATATTGAGCTCTTGGTCTCTGACCCCAGGGAAACAGTCGGTGACCATCCAGCTAGTAAGCTAAGCTGCAAGCCTGAGCCCAGCCTCTGCCCCCTCTCCCTGTCAGGCAGCAGTGGGGAGCAGCAGGGACAGAGAGAGTGGCACAGGTGGGCCCAGGGGAGCAGGAGGATGCCCGGCTATGTTCAGAGGGCAGCTGCCGTGCCCACCGCCCTGCAGAAGATGCAGAGACTGCGGTCAGGTGTACAGACCACCTCTAGCCCCTAGCCGTGCTCAGCACGTGCTTGCCGTGGTCAGGAGAGTCCTACATATGCAGCATCCAGCCCAAGACATTTCAGCCAAGCAATTAACCCCAGGAAGGGCTTTGCTCTTTTCAGTAGTCGAGATTAACCGTCAGCAGACGTGCGTCCCATTTCCTGGGCTAGCCAAGGCTGACGGCTGCACTTTAGCGTGATCCACGCAGCACTGTGCGAAAGTGCAGGTTATGACAGCTGTCAGTTATAACAGCCAAAAATAGCCCTTTACAACTTCAGGAAAGTCTCTGACAAAGCGAGGCCTTAAAAAGAGAATTACAGCTGAATCCCCTTTCCAAGGGAGGCCTGCACAAGGCCAGTACATAACAGTTGTGCTCACTGCTACATAAAAGAGATGTCTTAAGGCTCTGCTGTAGGCTTAGCACTCTGCAGAGCAAGTTGTCTGTCACTGGTAGTGATGCAAACCCGACTCAGTGAAGTTTGGTTTCTGATTCTGAGTTTGGATGTGCTTATTTTGCTTCCTTGGGAAAGAGGTTTGGGTTTTTTCTCTGTCACCAAGGACTACTCACTTTCTATTGTAAGAATGCCAGTTTGGTGCTGAGTAGCTTTACATGGAGACGTGACAACATAATGCACAATAAACACAGCCAGAAGGTTTTTTCACCCATTTGAAGTGACCCTACCAGACAGCTGATCTTCATTCAGACAACTTTGAACAATAAGGCCCAAAAGATATATTAGTATCCCCTGCCTAGACCCATTAAAACTCTTTCAAGATCTCCAGTGTCAGGCATAAAAGAGAGCTTGCATCATAAAATATTTATCTAAAATGCGACCTTATATTTAACTTACTTCAAATAAGCTCAGCTAGAATATCCTGACAAGGAATCATTATGTTTTTAGTGAAGTTAAAATTTCAGAAGAGGCCGTTCTGTTGTTTTAATCATCTATTCCAGTCCTAAGTTCCTATTGTATAAAATGATTTCATTGTGTCACACAAGTGAACCCCACATACAAAAGGGAAATCAAACACTTTAGTTAAAGTTTGTGTGGTAGAAATAGCCTCATCTAGACAAGCTCAAAGGAAAACACTGTCAAGACTTGGAAAATCATTTTCATTCTGTATCTCCGCATAGAAAGTAAAGCTTTGAGATGAGGTAGGGTGGGAAAGTGCTGCTGTAGCAGTTCAGGATGTCCCCTGCACTTTGCGGAAGCAGCAAGAGCCTTCTGGTCTCAGTTCCCCTTGGCTCCTCTGCACCTGGATGCCCACCCTGCTCAGCCTCCAGCCTTTCTCCTCCTCCTGCCATGGCCACTTTGAGGCCAGCCCTCCACATTTGTCCCCATGTCCTGCGTCACTGAAATGCTGTTATATCAGTCTCTCCCTCCCACCACTGCTTCATGCCCAGAGCACTGTTGAAGAACGCCGAGAAAGACTAATTTAACCTCCTCACTGGGGCAAGGCATGACCCTGATACAGCTCACTGAGGTTTGGACTGTCTCTCATGGGACATGCAGCATGTTTACAGATGCTGCAGCTGCCTTCATTCGCACCCACCTCTTCTCTCTGTCCCAAGCACGTGTCAGGACATATCATCTGCAGAGACCACAAAGGAGCTCACTTATCACTTTGTGATTAATCTTACAGATTTTAGTCCTTGTCCCAGCTCTCTGACACCACCATCTTAAGTCTTGGCCTGAACATACATTGCAGATGCTATATCATCATCACCTCAATATGCCCAACTCAGAGAGAAGTCCAATGGTTTGCAAAAAACAAGCAAAGAAACAAACAAACAAAAAACAACTACCACGGGATTTTCTTGGAAACAAATAATAGGCGACATCAGTAGCCCAAGAAATTCCACAGATTGTTAAAACAAACAAACAAACAAAAAAACAACCCCACCACCCCAAACAAACAAACAAAACACCTCAGAATTCAGCCCAGTTCTGTCTCTCAGATAATCTGCTCTAGAAAGGTGATTTTAGTGGCTACCTAAAAGCAGAGCAAACTTCAGTTGTCACACAATCTGCACAGACGATTGAATTAGAGAAGCATATTCACGCGCCTAACAAGTTTGAATCTGCAGAAAAACCTGCTGGGAGCAATTTCAAAAGACTAATGAGACTTTTCCCATCACCGACTGGGTATATTCTTCTCCTTTAAAGGTTTATGAGCATGTCATTTAGTTTCACTGCAGCTTTTGCAAAATCATTAATGAACTTGTGAAAACAATTAGAGAGATAAAAGGGCAAGAAATGTGTGCGTTAGCCTGAAACCTGTGATAATACAGAGTGGGCGAAGCAGAGGAGAACGCACTGCTTTGAAGGCATCAGACACAAAATCCTGATGTTTTATGGCTGTTAAAATTATCATTCCTAGTTTTGCTCCTGCTAACCCTAAAGTGGAAAAATATCTTTGTAGAACACTATCTTGGAGACTGTTGCTTATTAAAACAAGAGGGACAAAAGAACAACCTCACTAAACAGAGGACGTGAACGTCAGGCCATATAAAACACACCTCGCTGGTATCTGCATAAACTGAAAGGCAGAGGCATGAATGCTATGAAGACTGGATCTGACTGCAATCTTTTGAAGCTACCTTTGAATAACTCCTAGCCAACTACATATTGCAGAAGAAAAGGAAATTTTGAAGGGAGAAAGGACCTCAAATCACAGATTCGGTGCCACAGATGTCTTTTCTTACTTTGGGTGCATACAGGATATTTTGGTAAAGTAGACTGACCAACTGCTGTCACCAATGACTACACTGATTTTTTCCCCTTGGAAAGGCATCTTCTCCTTCTGTGCCAAGCTAACAGAACTGGCACACTCCTGCCCCACGAGCGACCCTAGCAGCACAAATATCCTTTAGCTTCAGAGACCGCAGTCTGTGTGTATCAGAACTCCAAGCTCTAGCACATCCCAGGCTTCCTGGTGTGCACCAAGGCTTGGGACTGAACATACATTCCTGTCACTAGTGCAGCATGGGACTGAGCTGCACACAGGTGCCAACCTCACTCCAGCTGTCAGACTGCTTCTCTGCTCCCCCCGCAACTCCCAGCTGCTTGGCAGAGCTCAGTGTGTCTCCTCC
Source organism: Ceryle rudis (assembly GCA_033439905.1). Classification (NCBI taxonomy): domain Eukaryota; kingdom Metazoa; phylum Chordata; class Aves; order Coraciiformes; family Cerylidae; genus Ceryle; species Ceryle rudis. The sequence continues at coordinate 72,418 of JAAGNO010022587.1, forward strand.
AGCAAAGACAGTACCTGCTTTTCAGTGCCTGTGCTCCATCTGAAAGCGTAAACCTCTTTAATTATATCTATCTCCATTACGAAGGAATTACCAATTAATTTCAGAGACTGCTCTGAGAACAAGAGAGAAGCTAATGACTGACTTCCTGCTAGAGTAACTAACTTGCTCATCTCATGCCATCTCTCTCCTCTGTATATAAAGAGATACTGCAACTGAGCTTGTGCCTCAGCATTCTCCACACATTCATGCGAACGGTTTCTGTTCTTCACTACTTTCTCCAACCAGTTTTCCAAAGCACTCAGACAGACAATTCCTAAATCAGAAAAAGGAGACTGCAAGCTTCACTTCTTCCCTTTCACCTTGGAAACACTGCAAGTTTGGCCAGCTATGTGGCAAAAACACAGCTAAATATAGGTCAAAAAAACCAGTGACAATTCTTCGATGATTTGCAGGCTAAGTTTGAACATAAACTGCGATAGAAACTTGCTGTCTCCGGGAAATTCTGAAAATCAAGTCCATTCTCCCCCTCCCTGCACATTAATGACCTGCAACTGGCACATGGGATCACAGCCTGATGGCTTAGGTAATGTCTGAAAATCATCTGGATCTCAGGAAGAGGAGAGTTTTCAGTGTGGTTTCATTTCTTAAGTGACTAAGTCACTTTCAAAAATAGAGCTTGGCTGCCTCAGTCATGCCATCATTTATAAGTGATTAAACTTACTGGCTGGGCTCTCTTTTCCAGTAGCTATGGATAGTTCCAGTTTGGGACCAGAGTCACAAAGACTGAGACAAGTACAGTGAGCTCCTGGCTGTGAGTCTAGGAGAAAAAGAAATGAGTACAAATGGCTCAGAGTCAACATACACTCATAGAAAAAAAAAAAATTGGATGTTTTACCATCCCCTGCACCCACATTAACTGGAGTGGACTAAGCAAGATTGGTTCGCAGCCCAGAAAAAGTACTGGAAATCTTGTCGATGACTTCAGTGAATTTGAATCATATTCAAAGACTTGCAGGTTTTGGTGGGGAGTGAGAAACACCAGCTGGAGTCTTCTGCCTCTAGGATACACTTCTAGGAAGAGTCACATTGTGTCTTTTCTGCATTGATCAGCATCTTCCATAGACTGCTCTCATGCATACCAGCTGACACTGCAATCACCGGTGTCACTCCATAAATCTGTTTGCTCCAATATCCTGCTCCACTATATCAGAATTTGGCCCAGCCCCTGTGTCTGGCAGGGAAAACTGCTTTGAAGGGGTCTACACACTAGCCATTCTTCCTTTCCCCAACATGCTCCAGTCTTCTAATTGCTTTGTTTGGATTCTTCTCTCATCCCTCAAACCTTCCTGATGGGAATAAAACACACAGTAGATGACAACTTGCAAGTCATTTTCACGTCACGCCTCATAGCTACTGCAGGAAGGTTATTGATATTGTTATTAATTCTTTCATTTCAATTTCCCCATACATTTCTGCCCCCAGCAAACCCCCAATGAGAAATTATTTTCTGAACTGTTTCCAGCCTGCTCCTGATGTTGCTCTCACAGATTGAGCTGAAGACAGATAATACAGCTGTCATTTCTCAAGGCTCCCCTGCCATGCTTTGATAAAACCCAAATCGTGGTTTTGATGGTGCCAGATTTTACAAGCCTATTAAGCTGTCTCTGCCAAGTGATGGTTTTCCCTTTACAAGCTCTGGGCTGACACAGGGTTTCCATGCTCTCCGCAATGTTTAACATCCCATCTCCGCCCAACCGCCTGCCATATTTTTTTTTTTTTCCTTAATCTGACTGCCATTATAGCAGCAGATTCAAAGAGGAAACCAGCACAGCCATGAGGAGCAATCACCTTATTTGTCCTCAAGCAGGGTGTCAAGGAGAAGTGTTTGCACTTAAACAGATATACATAAACTGTAAATAATAAAGAACATATATATATATACACACACTAAAAGAATACCCTGCCTTCTGGTTCAGCTTTCTGTACTGGTTTTTTTGACACAAGATCTCCATTCATCAAAGTATTTAAGACACATTTCAGTCCCTCCTGAATCTGACAAACTGGAAACTAAGCACATGCCCAAGCAATGCACTGAAAGGCCAGCAGCTTTAGTAGCATCAGACACTGCAGACAGTAGAGATGTAGAACAGGTGGGAAGAACAAGACTTTTGTTATTCATTCCAGCTCTGTTTCATTACTGTCAGACTTTTACTACACTGATGTGCAAACTGTCTTGCAGGTGATAACTGGCCTTGTCTAACCCTCCCAGATTTTGCTTATGCAGGTTACACAGCACACAAGGGCAGACAGATTAATTTAACCTTTAACTGAACATCGACTCCCTGTAACATTACCCACATCCTGAGAGTTTTCAAGGGGTTAACCAATTCTTGTGGTAGGTGGCCAAATAAAAGAGAGTTCATAGTGAAGGAAAATATTCGTTATAAACACAGATGGCTCCTCTGGACAGCAGCACAGCCTGCCCGCAGCAGATGGTTGCTTTGAATCACATGCAGTAGCTCCTCTCTGCAACTGCATATAAAACCTCATATACCTAACAGAAGCCATCACAGTGGTACCCTAATGCCTTCATGGTGGGTACCAGACCCAGCTTCCCCTCCGTTTTCCCTTCCCCACCTGTATCGTGATGGGCAGCAAAACCCCAGGAGAAGCAAGAGCAGTTCCTGTTTCCCCATTCTATTGCAACACAGCCGAGCCTTAAGAATCTTTCTAGATGGAAATTTTCTAATATTGACAAACATCAATTAAGTTGAAAGCAAATTGTTGTGAAATGGAGGTGACAGGGAGGCATTTCCATTTCCACAAGTGCTAGTAACGTGCAGACAACAGACTTGGTAGAAAACAGCAACCTGGCAGGCTGTGCCCATACCCACAAGCCTCATGTAGCTCCCAAACAGACCTGCTGTCTGCAGAGATGAGCACAGGGCTTTGTTGGGTTATTGCTGCAGAATACAACACAAGGGTGTAGATTTGGGAACCAAGGAGGCAATGTTGTGTTTACAAGACAGAAAAAAAGGATTCAGAGAATAAAGTCATGATCTTTGCAGTGCTGATGCCATTCTTGCATGACTGAAGAGCCAGGCGGCATCCAGACCAGAATGTCAACTTTCAGAGAACGGGAAGATAAGGAAAAGAGTTTAAATTGGAGCTGAAAGAAAATCAGGACCTGGAGAGCAATTCCTGCAGAGACAGACATAAAAAAATATTAATGTGCCAGAATAAAACAAAGGGTCAACTCATTTGATACTCACAGGTACGTGCACATGGAAAAGCAAGCCAAGAGTAAGCCTCATCAATATAGGACCCAATGGGCAGAAACTGAAGTCAAACAAATCCAACTTTGAAATAAAAGCTTGTTTCCCAGCACTGAGTGTAATTAAACCATTGAAATAGTTTCCCTGGGGAGAGGGCCATCTTCCCCACTGGGAAGTATATCACTGCTGGGTGATTTACTTTAACCTGCTTCATCTATCCCTACACATCCAAGTGTCCAAACAGACATACTGCAGTGGTCCAGTCCCACATGACCTGCCTCAAGGCTACAGGCCTTTGGGTTACACATATTTTGCTGTGAAACAAGGGCCTGAAGCCAAGGAGCTTCTTCTGTAGCCAGGGCTTGGCTCTTGCTCCCCTGGCAGGGCCTATAGGAACCTAGGGACTTCTCAACCACACCAGGCTCAGAGCTCCTGAGCTCTTATATTTAGTAACAGACATTGGCTTTTTTGTTTGGGTTTGGTTTTGGTGGTTGTGGTTTTGTTTGGGTTTGGTTTCTTTTTTTTGAACTTTGGAATTTGCTGAAGAAAAAGGTATATTCAATAACTCTTGAGTGATGACAGTTAGTCACATGGATTGCAGATCACTTCAGCCACTGCCACCATTCTCTCCTTTTCTTCAGAACTTCTCTCTCATTAGGTGCACTCTCTGGAAACAGCTGCAGTACCAGAGATGCTGAGCCCAACTGTCTTTTGGTCATAAAAGAGTAATCTCCAAAAGGCCATATTCTGGACAAAAGACCTCTAACATGGCAGCCCACCACAGAGGGGTAATCTCCTCTCCCAGCAGCATGCAGCCTGCGAGCAGACTTCACCTCCAAGTCCATTCAACATCGTCTCCCCAGCTCTGCAATCAGAGCAAAAGTACAGTACTCTAAACTGGCACGAGGAGAGGACAGACTGATGCAACCATCTGTGCCATCTACTGCTAGCCCACTTAGATCATCTCTAAACAGTACTCTGTGCCTGCACCACGGAACCATCTCATCTTCCTAAATACTATGTCAGTGTCTGTAACTAGGATGACGCTCCCCAAATGAACTGGTGAGACACTAGACCAGAAGTCTGCACTACAAATAGCAATACTATTACCTTCAATGTAAAGGGTCACACAACGCAGCTCACTTTAGATTTTTCCCTCCCAAGCCTTCCAGACACCTGGAAGAGGCTAGTTAAAAAGCCAGACAATATTACTTGTTCATTTGCTTTTCCATTCATTATACATACTTCCAACCAAGAAACTTCACTCCAACTTGATAAACAACTGAGCCACATTTACATTTGCTCCCAAGTCATTGACTCCCCAGCAACCACTTTAAGATGGCAAGAACACTAAGTTAAGTGGCAGTAATTTTCCAGAATGAAGACATGAGGTCATATCTGCCTATTCTACTTAAGGTTTTCCAGTGCAAGAGTCAGGCATTTATTTTTATGCATTGCAGGCGCCTTTCAAGCATACAGTAAGTTGTTTCCTAACAAGCTGGAACATCTTGCTTGAAGAGATCTCTGTTCAAATTGTTACTTTCCTCAAGGTGGGTCATGGCTTTCTGGCTTTGACCCAGTGAGAACAGCACACGTGTTTTCCATGATTTATGTATTGCAAAGACTCAAGTGTCCACATTGGCAGATACAGTGCTCAAGCATCCCCTCCTCTGCAGCAGGTTGCTTCCCTTTCCTACCAAACTCTGTCCACAATTCTCCCCAGCTTCAGGAGAGCAGAACCAGTCATGGTCCTTGCACATGACTATCCTATCTGACCCACAAAACAATGTGGGCAGAACAGCCTGCATCTTACACTGAGAAGGAGCAACACATGCACCAGGTACACCGTACAAATGTGTCTCTCAAGAGCAACCACCCGTGAGCAACATAGCGATGCAACCAATGTTACTGCCAGATGAGTTCACCTGTCACAACTCTTGGATCCTCAGTAAGCACTTGGCCAGCTTGCCGTTATTTGTTTTTACAGTGTCTCCTGTTTGACAACAAACCTACCCATGCTGATGGTTCAAAGGAAACATTTCACAAATAGCCAGGCAGGGGTTTTATCTTCAAAGGAAATTCCCAGAGAGGCCACTGTTTCCACTCCACTACTCTCCCTCCACTGACACCAGGTGTCCACCCTCCCCAGCATGCATGGAGCAGCAGATGTGTGGCAGACCACATTGCATAATTTGTTAGAACAAGGTTAGAAAAAACAATAATAAGCCTGCCTGAGCTCATGAATAAACAGACTGGTTTAATTATGGGTATGCTTTGACAGAAAGAATTTCCCATTCAAGCCTTTCGCAGAGCTCTCCCAGAAATAGATGAGGACCCCAAGAATATCAACAACCATATACCCACATTACCCCTGCTGGGTGAAGCAAAATCCATTTTTGCAGGGAAGAACCTCAAATGGGAATTTTTAACATTTTGCCTACAGATCTATGGCACACAGTATCTACCAGCCCCAATGATCTGACAACAATGGAGTCCCATGTTGGAAAGTAAAGCTTTCCATCACAGCCAGGCAGCACACTTCACCCATGTACAACATTCTACCTAAAAGGTCACAGTGCTTTATTAAGTTTTGCACTGTCATGCTTGATTTATCAGTAGAAAAACAGAACAGAGGTGATTTCTACCTTCTTTCCATCCTCCTGTCCTGCCCTCGGATTATGCAGTAACTTGGCTGTGGAATGCAAAAGCCACCCTGTCTTTCCCGGCCACTTTCCTTAGAGCCACCCATGAACATTTGTTCCCATTTATCAGACTATGTACCGTGCATTCGTAGTTCTTGCCCTACATTCTTTACATCAAAGACAACAAAAAGCAATCAGCTGATGACAAAAGCGTGTCTATTGACCTCTGGTTTGGTTCTGGAACTGACTGAGCCTAGAAAGCCTCCCATGGTGGAGGGCACCACGGAGCAGGCAGGTCTGGGCATGGGCCAGTTCCTCCAGGCCAGGAAGGCAGATATCCCAGGATTAGCGAGGCAATTCAGGCACACCGCAAAGGCCTACCACGACTTTGGGACTTTTTGTGGTGTTGCAAATTCCTGTAAATACACAGCACCAAGATTAACAGATATAGCCTTGGTTTATTACAAAGCCTCAAGGTCAGCCATCTCTGAAAGGCTGTCCCACCAAACCACAGGAAAACTTCTCTGCCCCTTCAGACACGGAGACCTGTGAGAAGGCAGTGGAGCCATCATCCCTGAAGAGATTTAGCTTTTATACATGCTGCAATTCCCGCTGGACATTCCAGGTAGGCCCAGCATAGAAGAACAAAATGTCAGCCAAAACCTGAGTATCTAGGCAAAGCAACCTAACCATCACTACACAAAACACCCAAGATAATCCCGCAGGGAAGGTGCAGCCTGAGTGGGAGCAAGCCCTCCAAAGGCAGTGAGTCTCTGGAAGAGTGCACATAGTAAAGCAATTCAATTCATCAGCAATTCAATCATCTCTCACCCTGGCTTTACTGAAGTGCTCGAACAACATGGGAATGGAGAAATAGGAATGTGGGTCTACTGGAAAGTCAAAGGACAAGTGCAAGCTAGAGCAGTGCTTTGCCCGGCATTTAGGGGCTGGGTTGTGCTCCCACCCTTACATCAGAAATCTGCCTGGACCTTGTACTTCTGGACAGACATTATTTGGTGGCCACTGCCACCTCGTGGAACCATCACCCATGGAGGGGTCCAGAGTCAAAGTAAGGACTCCCACAGTCCCCGTTACCTCACCATGAACAACGCAACTTAAAACAAAGGAGCTCTCTGGACTGCAAAGCGTCATCAAAGCAAGAAGAGACCAGACCATGTGGTTTTCCCCAGCTGGGAACACCCTTGCAAAACATCCTCTGCTTAATTCCAGACCAGTTTAATTCAGCCTGGGGCTTTGACACCCATCCCCCATCAACACGTTTTTGCTAGCACAACAGAACAAAGCAGGTTCTGCTGCATTCAGAACACACTTGTTAAAATCTTTAGCACGTGGTAGAATTGCCCTTTAGTAAAGGGAAAATCTAACATTTAAGAGAAGAATAAGACCTGGAAAGACTTGTAAGTTTCCATTCTGATGCATGGCTGAGAAAAAGCAACACTCCTACCACAAGAGAAGTTGTTCAGGGCTTACTGAATAGTACGTCCCTGCAGGTAAGGTGTGGTCTACATTATCCCAGCCACCCCCTGCTGTCTCAGAAGCTGGTCCAACAGACATTTCCATCAATTACTGCTACTCACTAACAGATCAAACAGTAACAGCCCAGGCTTAATGACTGAGACACTCCAGGTCCAATCTGCATCTAGGGCTGCAGCTGAAGGCCAACGTTTAGTATCTCCAAACTCTTGCTATGCCCTGACTTTTTTCACACAAGCTCAAGGACAGGGTCTGCCCATACCACCATACAAGGACACTACTGTGTGACACTACATTACTTCCACTGAGGCAAGCTCTGGTTCTTCCTGCAGACCAACACCATTCACCTATCCTCAAGACAGTACAACTTCTTTCTACTGGAGAGAGAACAGCTGGTGTTACATTCTCAGCTACCCTGAGCTTCCCTTTGCCATTGCTGGAAGATCATCTGACGTGTATTTGGTAGGACCTGATGTTTATCAGTAGGAGCCACTGTTTCCATCATCTGCACCCAGTCCTTTAGGCAAGGGGGACCACGAGTTAATCCTTGCAGCACAACAGCTGAACCATTTCCTCCTGTGGCAAGTAGAACTTCCCCTCTGCAACTCCAAACATGCAATTTATATCATTGAACACATAACTCGCACTTTAAGATGCCTGGCAGAGGACAGACAGACCTTTTCCCACCCCAGAAGCTTACATTACAAGCAGGTCTGGCAGCACACACAGAGAGCAGGCACCCCTGCATGAATACACCTATAATTATAACTTCAAAACACCTTACCCAGACTCTCTTGGGGAAGCATTAGCAGGGACTCCTCCTCTCACTGCTGTGTGACCTCTGCCTATTGTCTGTAACAGTATTTACAGTTGTTGTGGTCTCCCGCTCTGTAGGCTGGCTCCCGAAGTCTTTTCATATTTGGAATGCATCAAGTAAATGGAAACTCTGACAGGGAGAGCAATTTAAGCGTCCAGGAGCAAAACTACCATTAAAACACTAGCAAACACAGGAACACATACTAATATCCTAAGGAACAATAGCCTATCTGAAAAAACAATAGATAATTTTCTTCTGTCTCCTGTTCTTTTTATGGCTCATACTACCTGTCATAAGTATCTATTAAAGAGCCCATACCACAGCATGAAAGAGAGGAGGGGGAAACCCAAAATACACTACAAAACATTCTCCCTCAAATTCTGCCCATCAAAGGGAATTTAATCTCCAGCTGTCTACCATTTAAGAAATATCAAGTAAAATGGTGAGAAAAGACTGCAAAATACCTTTTCTTGCCATTATACTCACTACTGATGGAAAATATTTTTGATGGGGTGACCTTTGGATCGAGCTGCCTTCATACTGAAATGCATTTTGCAGACCATGAAAAAAGCGTCTTCTTCTGAGAGCTGAACTCAATACACAAGAACTATTTCAGAGAAGCGACTTTACAAACAGTGGGTGGCAGATGACAATTAGTTTTATTCTTCTATTATGGTACTGATGGGAGGAAAAAAAAAATTATCACCATTAGTCACAGTGTGCTTGATATGACAACAAAAAGAGACCAGGCTCTCTCTGTCTTCTTTCCCATATTTTATTTTCCCTGTGTATCTGCAAGCGTTACCATTATTCCTTTGTACACATGCACGCACTCTTATTCTTCAGTCTGCTCCCGATTTTGTCTGCCTTTGCTTTAATTCAGACCTAAATGTATTAAATATTTAAAGATGTCAAATGCAAATCTGGGCAGCTTCCTGAGCTGTGAAAGCGTTTTGCATTGGTCCTTGAAGATCAGGATAAAAAGTTGAACCTAAGAAAGATGGGGATTAAAGAGGAGGAGGAGAAGAAGAGCAGCACAGGAAAGAAAGGGGGCACAGCACAAATCCCACACCAGCACACGTCGCTCCCTTCGGTGCTTGAGTTACACGCGATCAGTTTATTTCAAGATGTCACCTGAGCCTCACCTCCAAGCTGGGGCCTTCCGGAGCCCAGACCAGAGCCGTTCCTGGCCTCCAAGGACGCTGCCACTCCTGCCCGGGGTCGGACGTTTCCAGGCCTCACGGCTGGGCAAAAGAGGCACCAAGAAGCCACCTCTCTTGAGAGGGAGGCTGAAAAGCAAGAGGAGGAGGCTCAAGGCCTGCAGAGGAACGGGAGCTGGGGACATCTAAAAGCCCGGCAGCCGCCCTCCATGTCGGCTTCTCCCGGCGCCCCCGCCGGGCTGAGCCAAACCAGGCCCAGCTGGG
>JAAGNO010022588.1:0-20813 GCA_033439905.1 Ceryle rudis
GGAAGGAAAAAGGAAGGAAAAAGGAAGGAAAAAGGAAGGAAAAAGGAAGGAAAAAGGAAGGAAAAAGGAAGGAAAAAGGAAGGAAAAAAGAAGAAGGAAAAAGAAAACAGAAAAAAAAAAACCCAAGGAAAAAAGGAAAAAACAAGGAAAAAAGAAGGAAAAAGTCTAGAGGGAAACATTCACTATGAGGAGAAAAGGTAGCCCCCAGGGCTGGAGGGGAGAACTGGGACACAAAAGCACTTGATATAGGGTACAGGATTAAAAGGCAAGGCAAGCAAGAGGATGAAAAAGCACAAGCATATGCACTGGGAGGGTCACTGGGGGTATCATCCCCAGCCCTTGCTCCCCACCTGGGTTCCCTGGCCTCTGTCTACAGCACGCTGCTTAATGAGGGCATCTGATTTACTATCCACGAGTCTCCCAGGGTTAATTAAGAGCCTGCAGTGCTCCTATTGGCCACTGCTCCCGATAACATAAGTTAATTCACTGCTGCAATTAAATATTCGGTTTCAATTAACATCTGAGACAGCTCTTGAACCAGAGAGCATCGCCTGGGCCCTGCAGACCGACAGCCGGTGAGACCGACTGAGCCACCAAGCCACAGCATCCCTCACCCTCCAGCCTCCTCCGCAGGGGAAGCACAAGGGGGGGGCTGCCCCATCGTGCTCCCCAGATGCCAGTGGGTTTGCAATGAGCTTGTGATAACAGCTCCCAAACCAAAAAAGCACTGAGCTTCTCCCACCCTGGCAAACCCCTGCTGTGGGAATGAGGTGCAGCCATCCCCATGGGCTGGTGGCATGGGGGGGTCTGTACTCACCGGGCCCCCCGCAGGGTCACGGATGTAGCCATAGGCGATGGTTTTGTCGATGGCAAATCCAAAGTCTGCCCGACGGATGTGGCCGACCACCTCGCCATCCCGCCAGACCGCCTCCAGGCCAAACATCGGCACCTTCCTGCAAGGTGGAGGCAGAGCTGCCGTCAGCACAGCCCCACGTTGGGACCCCACGGGGCACAGGGGCTTGGGGGAATGGAACCCTGAGGCTCCCGCTGCCCACAGGTTCATTAACCTCCCCCGTGCTGATCCCAGGTGCTGGCAAAGCCCCTCCAGCCTGATTTGCAAAACCTCCCACTGTTCTGGGTGAAACAAGATAAACCCGCTCCCATTCACACCGCTTCCAGCTCCCATTAAACATCCAGCGGTAAATTTGCACTGGGATTTAAATTAGAGATGGAATTAGAGCGTGGAAAACAGCTGAGCCAGCTTGAACCAAGCTCCTCATGTGTGTCTGGGCACAGGGGTGGATGCTGATGGTTGAAGGTGCTCCTCCCAGGGTGGGTGCTGCCCGGTGCTGAGCAGAGCTCAGCACTGGTACTTACTCCTCAGTGGTGAAGCAGACGAGGCGGCGGAAGATGCCCTTGGCTTTCTGAGCCTCCACAGCCTCCCGGCCCAGGAAGGGGATGCTGGACTTGAGCTTGCAGGTGAAGGCCAAGCCTGCTTCTAGAGGGGTATCATCGGGGCGCAGGTCTGCGTGCCAGTGCCTGTACCCTGTGGAGAGCAAGCATGGGTCACTCAGCCTCTCCCTGACACAGCAGCGAGCCCAGGGTGAAGAGCATCAGGAGGTCAAGACATCACCTCTGTCTCTTGGACACCCCCTGTTGCCCTTGATTCACTTGGCCCTGGACAAAGCACCCTCGAGAGGAGCCTGTACTGGGGAAGTCTCAGCAAGGACTGCTGGAGCTGACAGCATCTCTGCCAGTAGCTGCCAGACCTCCAGTCACACTAACCCACCCTCAAAGCTGGGGAAATAATCATTTGCCCTGGTTCCCCAGTCAGAAGCAAAGCAGTGAGTGCCGCTGCAAGGAAAGCAAGAAAACCTTTCTCAATGCTGAGGCTGTCAATGGCTCTGTAGCCAGCGTTGGTGATGCCGTGCCGGGCACCCGCCTGCATCACTGCCTGGTAAACCTTCACACAGTCTGCCCTGGGCACGTGCAGCTCCCAGCCCATCTCACCGACGAACGACAACCTCATGGCACGGACCTGCAAAATGCAAGAGGCCAAACACAGCTGCAGAAGGAACTGGGCTGTGCAGCACCAGACAAGCTGCCAAGCCACGTGCCACCGTGGCAGTGGGAAAACCAGCTTGCCCAGGAACCTTGTGCAAATGCCCTGCTTTGGTGGGAGGCATTGTGCATGAAACCAGGGTCAGACTGAACTTCTCATCTCTGAACATGCTTGGCATGTCAAACCCAGCTAGCAGCAGTGCCTAGAAGGGATGGCCAAGTGGGTAGAGGTGGCTGTGTTCAGCATCCTCTGGACACTGATCTCAGGGCTGTCCCAGAGTTAGAAGTGATGCTCTGGCTCCAACTGGGCTTTTGTCTCCCTCTGCTGATCCATCGACTCCAGAAGAAAGCCCACAGGAACCCCCAGCCTTGCATGTCCCCAGATGATCCTGTCAGATGGGGAAGCTGGTCCCCAGGAGGACTGTCATGCTTTGGGGCACTCTGTGGCTACTATCCCCTAGGGATGTCCCTGACTTGGGATGGTGCTCCCATGGCAGAGACACCCAAAGACCTTACACACTTGAGCAGGGGCTAAGCCCAGCATTCCATCCCACACCCCACGTACTGGGGGGATGCTCAGGCTTCCCCCAGCAGAGCTTGTGCCCCAGAGTGTTACTCTGCTGCCAAATCAGCTCCACACCAAATGCATGAAGCTCCAAAGATGAACGAGCAGATCAGCACAGGGGACTTGGTGCTTCTCAGAGGAACACTCATCCTTGGAGATCTCCCTCCCTCTCTGCCTGCAGTCCTGGGGCACAGATCACCCAGCAGTGCTGGGACTGCCCTGCCCATGTCTCCCCTGCTTCTCGCCCAGGCAGCCTCACCAGAATCCTCTTGTTCTCCCTACTGAGCCAGTCTGCATTCCCAAAGCTTTCCAGGCTGGCTGGGGACACCCCGGCTTGAGGAAATTCCCTGGAGATACCCCTTGAGTCTGAGCTGTATTTCCCTCTGCTTCATCCCTTTGGATTTCTCTGCTTCATCCCTTCAGATGCACATCAACCACAAATACACACCTCACTCTGGGAGACAGCTTAACTCAAGAGTTTCAAGCCAGATTGTGATCTGCAGCCTTAACAAAGCAGTTTTCAGCTAGGAAGAGGCTTTCAGGCTGCTTCTGTTGGCTCGGCACACTCTGCAGCTTTGGGTCTGGCTTGCCGACTTTGGATGTCACTGGGGCAGAAGCTGCATCTTGCCATTTGCTGAGCTCTTACACCAAGCAGGAGCTGGTCTCAGCTGTGTTCTCTAATCCCAGGTATAAACAACAACAGACAACAGCAGCCGCTGCCCGAAACAGGCAGCAACAGGCACAAGTACCAAAGGGGTGCCCAGCCTCTCCCCTGTGAGGGTGGCCAGCGGGTGATGGCTGAGCACCCAAATCCACCCTTGTTTCCCCAGACCCTCTGTCCTCTACCAGCACTGCAAAATTAACATCCTCGAGCAGAGTTTAAGGCAGTTTTTAAGACATCTTAACTTTTACAATAGAAGCAGAGAGGAGGGAGGAATGCCATAGGTATTGAGAATTTATTTCGAGCCTCCTCCCAAGAAGCTGTGCCGGGAGCCATCCTTCCTTTGGTCCCCACCACAGCCCCGCAGCGAAGCACAAAGGCTGGCAATTGCTTTTCAAGGGGCACAGAGAAGCTTTTAGCTCCACACAAAGGTGTCACCTAATTATCGAACAGCCAGATCAAGCCACTGCAGCCAGCTAGCATCTTCATCGCAGCAGGAGATGCTCTCGAGATTGACAAGCAACTTCCCGGCTCATTAACCCTGCCCGTGACTCAACACTGTAGCTAAAGTGCACTTTATGTTCAGGAGCAAGTTACTCCTGGGAGAAATTTCCCCTCAACCCACCCCTGCTCCAGGGAAGTGAGCATCCCAGCAAGAGCAGTGCACCACAGAAACCAGGTATCCTCAGGAAAAAAGGGGTGCCAATCATTAGCTTTGCACGGGCAGAGGTTGCACCCACGCAGGTACCCGAGGCAGGGGTGGGCACCCCACTGCGAAGGCCAAGGGGGATGTCAAGTGCTGGGCTCAGCTGCTCCTGCCACTTTTCCACTGAATTCCCCCAGGAACTGGTTTTTCAGTTGGATTTCAACTGGAGCTATGAAATAGCATCAATTCCTGGGGCTTTAAGCCACAATTCAAAAGCATTTTTATGTATTGTAGAAAATGAAAACCTGAACTTTACCCTGGATCCAGCAGTGAATTTCAAAGGGGGACCTTTCTCTGTTCAATACAATGAGAGACACTATATATAAACTCACAAACCAATCTGTAATTTCCAGAGTCATTAACTCTGCTGGAACTCTCCTTTCACTCCACCCCATTTTGTTCAACTACTGAGTTAATGCACGAAAATCTCAGCGATAACTTTTTAAAGATGCTGGGTTCAGTTTAATTCCCCTGGAAGGTGATAATATCAGTGAAGGCTTCAGCCTGCTGTCCTGAGAAACCCTCCTACTCTAATTTTGGCATGGGGTGGAGTTCCCTGTGCTCATTGTGATGCGAAGGCCTGATGCTGACCTGCTTAAGATGGGCCTGGTAGCAGGTGAGGAGGGTCCCCCCATCCCCTGAGCCCTTGGGCAGGAAAGCTTTTTATCTACAGTCAGGCCATTTACACCCAAAAGAGCAAAACAATTTCTACCAGCTATTTCTTCCCCACAGGGACAGTTTATTTTTTGGAAACTTGAAGTGAAATGAAAATAAACTAATCACACTCTCGGAGATGGGAACTTTTATACCCCTTTCCTGGGGGATAAATAGATTATTACAAGATGTTACCAGCTTGCCACAGGCGTGACAGGGGAGGACGTGGGGAGGGTTATAACTCGCTGGTGAAGACTAAAATGCAACACGTTGGACAACCTGGAAGAATGGGCTGAATTTTGGGTCCCCTCCAAGGGACACTGGACACACTGTTCATTTTTGGAACCTGGAGCACAGGGCACGGTGACAGTGATGGTTTGGAGGATTAATCTGAGTTGGGCAAAATCTGTGGCTTAGTTAAACCACCCTAAACCCTGGCTAGGCTCTTGCTCACAGATCAAGTAGCCTTAATTTGATTTAGCAGCAATCCCTTCAGCAGCCAGCTGCATTCGAATTAAAGCCACTTTAATTCTGAATGAAAAGTGGCCGCACGCGGCTTAACCCAATTTCACTAATATCCAGCCTGCCTCCAGCTCCCTGTTTTCCTGCTGCCTTTTACATGACTTACTGCTGCACCCTCGGCCCCTTTATTTCTCCTCAGTCACCGGCTCGAGAACCACAGTGAATGCTTGGCACGGTCTCTCCTGCCAGCTGGCTCCTCTGGGCAGGAGGGGGATGCCCTGGGACCACTGCCTGCCCAGACTTCCCAGGGCAGCGATGAGGTCCAAGCTCTTCCAAAGGGGTGTTTTTGCAATGACAGGAATAGTTCATATGGGTTAAAAATCATCAAGAAACCAAGGCAGAGCTTCTTGGGCAAACCTTGCAGAAGTTCTTTCCCCAACACCAAAACTTGCCAGCAGCAGCTTTTCCCAGAATGTTTCTCTGGACAAAAAGACACTTACAGTCACCAACTCTTCTATTTAGGGAGTTTCAAGCAGGCTGAATCAGCAGCTTCACACATGACAGAACTCCCCAAAGAATTGCCATCACCCCCTTTCCCCAGAGATAACTTCAGACCATGTTTATCTCCACTGGGCAAGGTAAAGGAGAGATTTAAGCACTTTTCTCACTGCCCTGCACCAGGTAAGATGGAAGAGACCTAGCAGACAGTGATGCAAAACCTCACGGCAAACTCTGGGGACTGATCCACCTCTTTTCAATGCAGCCAATAGCACCAAACTGCTTTAGGCTGAGCCTTCCTCCCTCAACACCTGAGTGATGCCACACAATGTGTTAAATCCATTGCTGTGGGTCCTGGCAGATGGTTTCCACCATCACCCCAAAGAGCTCCTCGTCCCCTTGTTCCAGGACCAAGGGGCTTAGCTCAAGGTGTTTGTGCAGAGCATAACCATTTCTGCACTTTTCTTCCATTACCACTAATGTGAGCCCTGAAGTCTGAGCAGATGCAGGATAACTGTGCTAGGACAGAAAGCTTAAGGTTGTCAGACTTCTCCTGTAATCAAATACGGCAGCTCTATGGGCTGCCCAGCCCTTACAGCCAGGACTTGACATGTTTTATATTAAATTGTCCCTATTTTTTTATGAGTACGGGGAAACGGAATGTGTTCAGTGTGAAAGAAACCTCTTTCATCACCAGTGCTCACCCCTAATCTGTGGGAGGCATCTCTTGTTCCTCTGACATTCCTGCAATGACATAAGTCACCATGTTCCTTCCCCAAGCTCAGTCCAGGCTATGACACTGCTGGGCAGGCTGGGAGAGCTGGATAGCACCTGGCAGGCAACTGGGGAGGAACACACACTGTTCCTACCCTGGGTTTTGGCTCTTTCAAAAAAAAAAAAAACCAACAAAACCTCCCAGCTGCCCACTGCAGCAATGGGGAGGCAGACGGGTTCCCTAGCAGAGGACGCTTGGCCACGCAGGCTGGTGGGCGGTCGCTCCAGTGAACAGACCTCCCTGGGGGACTGGGGGGCTGGCCCCATCTTACCGTGCATCCCGCGGCTGTGGTGAGTTTGTGGGTGGAGAAGGGGAAAGCTTCATTGCTGAGGTCGGTGTCGAGAACTTCTTGGAGGACGACGCGGCTGTGGGGAAACAGCAAAGTGGCTGCGGTGAAAGGACGCAGGCTGCCAGCCTGCTTGGGCTATCGCTAGAATTTGATTTCTTGTCTTTTGTGCCAAAACAGACCTCTCCCTCTGAATGGGAGCTGATGTGGGTGATAGACCATGCTGTAAGAGCTTCGAAAGAAAGGCCAGTTCCCCAGAAAATAGAGTATTGCTCCAGCCAGACCACTGCCGGGTGCCATGGGGCTCACACCTATCCCTGCTTGACATGAGGACCTGGACAGCAGCTGAGGCATCCATCCATCCATCCATCTCTCCCTCCCTCACTCCCTCCCTCCCTGGTCAGGGTGCAAGGAGGGGGCTGTGATGCTCTCCTCACACTCACCTCAGAGGGCCCTGGATGCTCATCATGCCCAGCTCCTCTGAGCAGTCGAGGAGTTTGCACTGGAGCTTCATGTCCTGCAGCACCGTGGTGATGTGGGACCAGTTGTGCTGAGCCACAGCCCCACCAATAGCCAGGTAGTAGCCATCTCCTGGAAAACATCCCCCCCGGCAGCATTTCAGGCTCAAGAGTGTCAGGCTGGGGATGATGCCCAGCTCAGCTCGGGGCTGTTTTGCTCTCCAGAGCCTGAGCTGCAACCCTGACCCTCTTCAGCTTGCACAGCCCCAAGGAGGGGTGAGGTTAAATAGTTCTGAGATAAGGGAGAGCTCTGGGGCTCTGCTAACATCCATGCTGCCTTTTGTGAGGCTCAGCACAGTAAAAAAACAAGTGACCATTAAAATCTGAAAGAAGAAAAAGGAAAAAAAAAAAGCAGTTGAAGCCCTGGAGGTGCCTCTGTGCATGTGTGTGTGAGCATCACAGGAAAAGAAAAAACTCTTTGTCCCTTGAGACCAACAGCAAAAGCATCTGCTCTTTTGTCCCAGCACAGAGCAGATGCCAAAGTGCAGAGGGAGCTGGGAGATACAGGTGGGAGCTGGGAGGGCTGCAGAGACTGGGCCATAACCAGTGCAGGGGCTGCACTGTATATGAGGAAGAATTTCATTTTGTCAGTAATCCCGTGTGGAAAAATCCCCAGGGGTGGGGTTTTATAGCTGATTAATACGTAATCAATCTTCCCTCTGTCTTTCCTGCCACCACAAAATTGCTCTCTGATAATCTGTCATAATAATAATAAGTGCAGCCACCTACTGTAATTGGAAAAAGAGACTTTGCTGTGATTAAACTCCTCCATCACCCGACAAACCCTGCGGATCTGCCATCCTCTTCCCATCACCCTTTGGCTCTCCACGAGCTCCCTGGACGAGAGGGATTCAGGACTGTCCTGCAGGGAGGGCAGAGCTCACCAGCACCCAGCCACTCTGGGGCAAAGGCAGTGAGATCACACCCACAACACCCACCACCCACTGGGGGCTGCACCCCCTGCAGGGCTGGTCCCTTCCAAGCAGCAACCCCGAGGGTGACACCACCTGGGGATGGGGCTCTGCTGGCACTGGGCAGCCCAGTGCAAAGCTCCCTTCTGGTGGCAGCGCCTGTGCTGGAGCTGAGCTCAGTGTCCTCCTCTGCTGCTGCCTAATGCCATTTATGTCCTCAGGGCTGAGTGCTCTGCTCCCTTTCAATTCCTCTTTATTGCAACTGATAAGGACTTGGGGAGAAGGTCAGAGCCACCAGCTGGGATGGACAAACCAAATAAAACCAGTGCAGGCCCCCAGGGACAAGTGGGATAATCGAGTTAACAGGGACGGTGGGGTAGAGGTGGAAAAAGCCAGGCAGCTGCCATTAGGTAAATGCAATCACCCAGTGCCTGCGGCCCCCCGAGCATCGCGGGATGGAGGAGAAGCTGACGGAACTCAGACCAAACCTGCCACCACAACTGCCTGGGACTGGAAAGTTCTTTGCATCCACTGATGCAGCTGAAAGCGGCAGCAAGAGAGGCTGGGAGGATAAATCCACTCTGTGATTCCCTCCAGCTCCATGCATCCAACTCCAGCATCCCTGTGCTCAGGGCTTTTACCTTCGAAGGCGGGGGCCAGGGGGGAGGCTGGGTCCCCGGGGCTGATCCGGCTGACGGTCAGGTCGCTCTCCACGCCACCCTGCTTGTTCAGCATGCAGGTGTACACAGTTGAGCCTGGGGGAAGGAGACGGGCACCGCTGCCCATCAGCTGGCCCTGGCACAGAGCCATGGCCACGGCAGAGGCTACCAGGAAAATTAGTCCTCATCTCTACATCTGCTGCCTGGGCTTGCCCTGACTGAGCCTGGATGGACCACGAGGGAGATGGGAGTTGGGCTTTGTCCTCTCAAGATCTGTGTGAGGAGCTGAAGCTGCATCCTTGGAAATGCCATAAGATGCCTCCCAGCCCTGGAGAAGGGGCAGCTTCTCCCTGGGAGAACCGCACCTAGCAAGGGTTGTGCTTGATTTACTCCAGTGCCCAACACATCTCCAGCTGTGAACCACAGCTGGAGCCAGAGGGCCAGACCCTCCCACCCTCCCTCATCCCCCTGGCACAGAGCACGTTTGTCCCTGTATAAACGAGAGCAGAATCCAGCCTCCAGTGAGGACAGGGAAGCAGTTGCTTCCCATACCCTCTGCAAAAGCAACATTTAAAAGAAAAGCCCCAGACGGTTTTGGTGCGAGATGTGATTTCCCAGGGCAGTGCTCGGCAGAGGCAGCCAAAATCAGGGGGCTGAACTGGTACCTGGTGGTTTGCTCACATCAGCAGTAAACAGCCAGTTCACCGCTTTGGTTGCTTCAGGCCCAACCAGGTAGAATTTCCCAAAATAAGACATGTCGAAGAGAGCCAGGGCATTTCTGCAAGTCAAGCATTCGTTCTTGATCTGCAATTAAAGCACACACCCCGCTGAAGTTGAGTCATATTCTCACTCCACAAAGGGAGGCACATATTAGAACCACTTATGTAATAGGAAACAACACCAGGACACTCGCCTGGTGCCTTTTAAAGGCTGCAAGCCTTCAAAATATTCCTGAAAAATCTGGCATTAAACAGAGCAAGCCTGACAGGGTACCCTGTATGCTCAGTCCCATCCCTTACCTCACTAATACAGTGGCTGTTATCAATAATAATAGTTAAATTTGATCAGATTTGTTATGTCCCAACCTGGTCTTAACTCTTTCCTTTGGGAAACCAGCAGTAAAATCCTTGTGCCCTCTTCACTAAGGTTTCTGAGCACAGGCTGAGAATTTCCCTTAATCTTTTTGGAACATTTTCCCCAGTTTTGGGCAAAGCTTGCGGCTTCCCCTCCCTCTGAGCCTCACCAACTCCACCCAAAGCAGCAGTGCGGCACAGGCTCTGCTGCCTCTAACTCCCACCCCACCTCCAGAGGTGCCCGGCGGTTTTGGCTTGAGGAAGGATGCCCCCTCCTCTCCACTCACGATGTCATGGTGTGGGGGGAAGTCAAATGTGTACTCATCCCCCAGCAACTGGTTGTAGGTGTAGTCCTGGTGACGTTCCTGGCTGTACGCGCCATAGTAGTCGTAATCGAGAACCTGGAGAGGAGGAAGCAAGAGAATGGGGGCAGTGAGGAAGATGATGTGAGGCTGAAGCCAAGGGGCTGCTTCCAGTCACATTCACTCCACACCAGGATCGGATCCATGTGGGACTTTCCTGCTGTGGTGGGTTCCCTCCCCAGCATCCCTGCCTGTGGTGATGGGTCCTCAATCCCAACATTGCTGCCCATAGGTCCTGTCCCTGGCATCACTGCCCACGGTGATGGGTCCCCTCCCTGGCATCACTGCCCACGGTGATGGGTCCCCTCCCTGGCATCACTGCGCACAGTGATGGGTCCCCTCCCTGGCATCCCTGCCCATGGTGATGGGTCCTCTCCCCAGCATCCATGCCCACAGTGATGGGTCCCCTCCCCAGCATCACTGCCCACTGCTCCATTCAATAAACAGAAGTGATTTGGGGGTGTTGCAGGCAGACGCTGCCTCTGGCAGCAGAAATGACAGACAGACACACAACATGCACACACGGATCTGCCTCTTACAGCTGTTACAGTGAACTAAAGCCCAACAGCTTTTTGGGGACATGGAACTGCTTGCAGCATATTGCACACCCTTGCACACTCAGGATGCACCCTATGCACACTGGGCACAGCCGGTACCCTCTGGGCTGAACACCCCCCAGAATGTGTGCCGTGCTTACCGGGGCTGCTCCCCCGGGGCTGAACCAGCCGGGCCTTTCCCAGCCGTGCCGCTCCTGGAAAACGCAGCCCTGTTGCAGCAGCTCCTACTCCAGCAAAGCCAGAGAAATGGGAAAAACTGATTAAAAAAAAGCTTTTTCACTGCTTTTTGAGCAGTGCCCGGGCTGCCCTCCGCACACGCATGCTCAACACTTGACTTGTGACCCCCTCGGCTTTGGCTATCAGCAGCCAAAATCAGCTCTGCAGTTTGTCTTTTCAAACAGTGGCAAACCCCATCTGCCTGCAAATTGCCTGATATTTTTGTCCCCCCAGAGAAAGGTATTTGCTGATGGGCAGGAGTCTGGCAGCCCAGCCGTGCACCCCACCAAAGCCTGCACTACGGTGCACGAATTACTGACCGAGAGATGCTAAATCCAGAGGGCAAGATTCCCCCACGATGTTTACAACAGTAATTATATAATAACATTTGAGATTTATATGGCAATCTTCTCATTCCTCCTCTGTGCTCTCAGGAAAAATCTCTCTGCACGCAGTTAATTAGGGATCCATTAAGATATTTTTGTTTGGTGCCTCTGTTCGGAAAAGAATAGATTTTGTTGAACATTTCAGAAATGATTCAGTGTCTATTTATAAAACACAGCACATGTTCTGGAGCTGCATGTATAAATACCAGGCTGTCAGTCAAATGGCCGTTGCTTATTAGACGTGCTATTAAAAAATAAAATTGCATCCTCGGTGACAGAAAACAACTGAGCTGTCAACCAAACACCGGGGGACGGTGGGGAGGGATGTCTGTTTTACTGCTTGAGCCTATGTTCTCCATCAGAAGAGGAATGGTGTGATATGAACTGGTGACGAGCAGAAATGGGCTCAAGAAACATGACTGCTCCTTGCTGGGGCTGGCAGCGATGGGGTGGGATGAGGCACTGGACCAGGTCACCATCAGCATCTCAGGAGCAGTGGGTGAATGAGGAGGCCCCAAGCTGCAGTTGCTGTGATGCTGCTGATGCAGTGAACCACTGGAAACTGTTTTGTTTTTTTCTCAAATACTGCATCTTGAAAGCATTCAACCATGGAGATGGGTGCAAGGAAGTGACTGGTGAAGGTGTGAGCCAGGAGGAGCCCTGACTGGCATCTCCAGGGAGCAAAACCAGTGGAGACTTAGGAGGTAATGGCAAAAATGCCTCTGTGGAGGCAGAACTACTGCCTGCTCTTCTCACATCCCTCCTCGTGTCCCAGTCTCACTCTCCATTGCAAGATGCCGTTTTGGGGAGGAAAAGGTGCTGCTGAGCTGCAAACGAGGCATGGGGGGGGCAGGAGATCACTGGGGGCACCCAGCACACCACTGCCCCTCCCAGCTGCCCCTGAAGTGGACTGGCAGCGGATGAAATAAATCTCAGTGCCCTTCTCTCCACTCTTGCCTTGCTCAGTGACCTTCACTGGGCTCTTACGCCCTGTCTGCTAAGTTAAATATGCCGGGAATGTTTGGCACCTCTACCATTAAACAGCCCGTGGCCCCAGCATCCTCACAGCGTGCACCCAGTGAGCTTTGGGATTCGGCAGAGATCTTCCCAGGATGGAAGGATGGGAGTAAGGATGCAGCACACTGCTTTGGGAGCAATACGGCTGCAGCTGCTCTTTGCCAGGTCTTTTTTTCTGCAAGGATGCTCTGAGGGTCTCCTATTGCTCCCCGCGTGGCAGCCCGGGTCAGGGTGCACATCCTCACCTCGTGAAGAGGGTCCTTCCTCATGTTGCGCCCTGCCAGCGGCTCATCGTGGGGGAAGACCACGGAGTAGTTCTTGGCGTAGGACTCGTGGCTCCGCTCCCGGATCCAGCGGTTGTTGTCGGTGAGGGAGTGGTGAAACCTCCTGGAAGGCAGGGAGAGGGCAGAGTCCAGATGAGCCCACCAGCTCATGGGGTGCCTCCTGCCTGAGGCATGGCCATCGTGGCCAGACCCAGATGTGGATGCAGCTGCTGTGGTGTAAAATTGCTGTTCTCACACCCGTTCACAGGTAGGAGAGCAGAGGAACCAAGCAGGGCTCAGTGCTGGCCACGCTACCCACTGGAGCCAGGTGCAGCCCCCACGGAGCTCCCCAGCCCTGCTCCAGAAACACCCACCCCAGAACACCCTGGGGGAAGAAGGGAGCTCTTCTAGGGGCAAAAAAAAAAATAGAAAAAGAGGAAACTTAGGTTCTAATTCTGCTCTGCTTCAGCATGGGGCTGGCCTCGGAGCATGTCTCGTGAACAGCCCAGGTTTAAACGCAGCCCCAGTGAAGGAAGGAGCCCTGGACATTCCTTACATTTTTCATCCAATTCTCCCTAGGCTGAAATATAAATAAAACCCAAAGCATTTTAAATTTGTTTGACATATTTTCATCTTTCAAACAGAAAAGCTCCTTGAAGGAATGTGCCAACTCAGCACACGCTCAGGTTATTATTACCAGAGATCTATAACTCACAGAGAGCAGCCCCAGGTGCTGGTGGCACCCTTCCCAGGGCTGGCAAAAGGGATGCAGGCAGCAGGCAAAAGGCAAAACAAAATGTCATCTACACGGCCTTTTAAAAGAATATTTTTGCTTTCCTGCCCACTGCCTGGGTGCTGAGGAGAGACAGAGCACCGGGGCTGAGCCTTGCAGCAGCACGAGCAATGCAAGCGACGTTCCCCAAAAGCAACCGTGGGCTCGCTGTGAGGGCAGCTGCCTCTTCTGCTGGCATGGGACGGGCAGCAGGTGACACATGGCATGTCATCAGCACCCCCATCTGCCCGGTCAGCCCCGGCCCCTTCACCAACGCGCCCAGTTCCTGACAGTGGCAAGAGGAGCAACAGCTGCCAGATGAAATATTTACAAGCGAGTGCTTTGAGAGGATAAATATTTAAATGTGCCAAAAAGGGAGTTATTTAAAGAGCAGCTCAGTAATCATCACCACAAGAAAAAAGATGGGACTGACACCAGCTTGATGACGGGGCAGACAGAATACAGGGGATGCTTGGGTAATCCAGATGCAAGGGCTGGAAAGCCCCCTGGCTGCTCTCTGAGTGGGGCTGGGGTCCCACGGCACAGGTCAGCTCCATGAAGGCTGCGGTTGTGCCGAAGATTTCTCCTTCCCAGGCTTGGCCCATCACTGGCCAGGCTGCAGGAGGAAGACTGCTGGAGGCATCTCCCACTGACCTCTGCAGGCACCAGCACTGACTCCCCCATCCTCCTATGGGGTGTTTACCATCTCTGCCACAAAAGCAACACGGTTTGAAGAGCTTTGTCCCTGACAAGGCGGCTGCTGTGGTTAGCAGCCCTGTAAGAAAGCCCAAAGCCAATCAAATATAATCAAGTAAGTCAAAAGCAATTAGGGAGCCAACATCTGCACAGTCAAAACTCCCAGCCCGTGTCATGCTGCAGAGCAGGGGCAAAGCTAATCTTCCTCCTGTTGAAATCATCACCCTCAATTATTAACTCAGAGGATTAGACACGGCACTAATTGAACAACAACAAAACCCAAACGTAATTACCCTGTCCTTTCCCATCGCTGCAATCTCCTTGTGTCTGATGGAAGCTGTTTGCGTAGAAGCGGGATGAGCCAAATGAGATAAACCCCACGTGTAAATTCATTAAAGCCATTGAGCATAATTGATTCCAGCTCCTTGGAGGGACACAGGCTGTACCACAGATGCTGCCTGACACCCAATCCCGACGCCAGCAGCCAGCCCTTCCTCAAAACCCATCTCCAAGGACCACCCAAGGATGAGAGCTATCAGCAAAGGAGCCTGCAGGGACCTGGGGCAGTCAGGGTCACTTGCCTGATATCGTAGCCATACATGTCCTTCTCTGGCCGCCCATGGATGATCCAGTGAGCCAGCTCCCTCCCGCAGCCGCCTCCCAGCATCATCCCTGCGAGAAGAGATGAGGAGCCAGAGGAGGCTGGGATACGATGCCCACACTGGGATGCCCAAGGTGTGATCCCTTCAGGACTCTCTTACCAGCACTGTTGAAGCCACAGCCAAGGAAGAAGCCTCGGACCTCTGGGGCCTCCCCCATGAGTGGCTTGTGGTCAGCTGTGAATGACTCTGCAAGACAGAGAGGGGGACGTGCCAGTGAGGACAGACATTTTGCAGACACATCACACACTTTAGGACCAGCGTTCCCACAGCTTCCCGTGCTGGCCTTGGCCTGCTCCTGGAGATATCAGTTGACTGGACCAACACCAAGCACTTTGCAGCATCTCAGCTGGGGCATCCCCCACTTGCATCTCTCCAACAGCTACCAAGCAGCAGAGACCAAAGGGAAGGCAGCCCTTATACTGGGATGCCCAGCTTGCTGCACACCAGCACTGTGAGGGGAGGACCTCGGTGTTAGGGTTTAGACTGAGAATTTGAATCCCCAACCAGAAGGTACATGAGGTGCTGTGGTGGCTGAAGCAGCCTCTTGCTTCCTCCCATTCCCCCAGCTGAGGGAGATGCAAAGACCCGTTCACTGCCTCTTCAACATCTGGGCCATATTTCATTTTTATGAATATTTTTCACCTTCATTGTTTTCTGATGGGAAATTTCATGAATTTAAGTTACTTCACTCAGCTGCGGGACTGTTGCTGATGTTGCCCAAGGCTCCTGTGCTAATGATGCCTCCTGCTGCCAGGTCCCGCTCCCCACAGGGCTATCAACCACAGCTCCTGCACAAAGCCCTGCTAGGGAGGACAGAGCAAAACACCCTGACAGAGACCTGCAAACCTCCTCCCTGATTTATGGAGGTTCATCCATCCATGTGAAAGGAGAGAGGGAGGACAGAGTTCAGCCTGGTCCTTCCCCTGCCCAGCAATGCCCAGCATGTTTCCCATGATGTCTGTACTCAGACAAGACAAGAGGAAAGTCAGAAGTTTATTCCATGCCAATATCCCAGTACTGATACTCCAGGTTACAAATTCGTAGTATTATGGAATGGTTTGGGTTGGAAAGGACCTTTAAAACTCATCTATCTGGTCCAACCACCCTGCACTGAGCAGGGACCTCTGCAACCAGAGCAGGTTGCTCAGAGCTGCATCCAACTTCACCTGGAATGGTTCCAGGGATGGGGCATCAACCACCTCTCTGGGCAACCTGTTCACTAAATTAATGGGGAAACACACAAAGCACCTCCCCTTCACCAGTGGTGGACACCAGCCCTGCCGACTTCACACTGGGACAGATGCTGAGCGATGGCACGAGACCTTGGCCCACTCGACTGCAGGGCCAGGTCAGCAGCTGGAGCAGAAGCAGCTTAAAACCCCCCAGATCAGTCTGCTTTCATCCTCTGTGCCCAGAGCAGACTGCTCTGGTGGTGAAATATTCACTGCATGCGGAAAGGATGAGTGTTTGCTCTTTGCTTCAGCCCAGCGTGACTCAGCTGTCGCAAGGAAACCAGCCGCTGCTTTGCATTGAAAAGGAGGAGCTCTGACCCTTTAGAAATGTTATTACTATACTACAAATACTAGACACTTCTAGATAAGAAGTCAGCTCCCCACACCGGAGGCCACCAGCTCTGCTTCTGCTGTGGTTTAATCAAACCCAGGGCCAAGGTTTTGTACGTGCCATGTCCTATCTATGCAGGGCAGGAGATGTGTCCTACTTTCCCCTCACACAGCAGCACCCCTCCCTCCCTGTGGGCCTTGAGGGTTTCCCTTTAAGTGCTTCAGCAAAAAAGGGATTTTTTAATTTAATTTTTTTTTTTAGCATGTGCTGGATTTCAAGGTCAAACTGAGTGTGCAGGGCTTGGTGGTTGGCATCACCTCCAGCCGCCACAGCAGCGATGCTACAGCCTTCAACTCCACACCAGACAGCCTGTGATGTAAACTGGGGTAAATCTGATGAAGCAAGTAGTAAAAATCATAAGATGACAGTTGGTAAAACAAGAGCCACTACCTGGAAAAAAATCTGCCCCTTAATTCCTCAGGTACAGTGGCCACAACCTCGGCTGTAAATCTGCGCTAGCACCCCCAGCTTGGAGCAAGGCAACAATCTCCCAGGCTGTTATTTCTCCAACTAGGCTAAGCCTGGGATGCCACCCTTCGGAAGATGACACCATTGCAGCTTTCTCTGCATTCAGAGTTTTTCTTCTCCCCGGGTTATGAAGTTTCCACTTCCCTCCAGCAAGATCCTCGGGGAAATGCAGCTACCACGGTGCCACCACTGCCACGTTACCTGGCCCACAGACGGTGGATTTAATGCCTGTTTTCTCCAGCACTGGTACTCTGTTGATGGCACCTTCAATGTGTTGCATGAAAACATCCCAGTTCAGATCAAAGAGGCCAAAAGAAAATTTTTCAGATACCTGAAGATGGGAAACAGGAATGGGGACACCAAATAAGAGTACAGCTGGTGGTGCAAGAACTTTTCATCTCTGGCAGCTTTAGAGGTCATATAAAATAGAGGTTGCTTTCCAGACTCTAGTTTCTTTTGGTGTTCCTGAACAGCCCAGCTAAGCCAAAGGTCTGGGGCAGAGCCCAAATTAAGACACCAGCAACTGGATAAAGGGATCATGCAGCAGGACAGGAAATACACAGTGGCCTCTAAATCCCCCCAGCCCAGTCTTTTAATCTCATTCCTGCTGCCTCTGCATCTCGTATCTATGCCACAGGCAAAGGGACGATGCTGTCTCATGCTGTCCCCACCGGCCATGTGGAGATTGATACCCGCTGGAGATGGGGACCAAGGAGCTCACGTCTCGTGCCCACCCCTCTGAGATGGGTTCCCTGGAAACCTGCCTCGTTCCCCCAGAAAACCTCTCAGCACCACTCACCTCCTCCCAGAAGATGGGGTTTGACTCATATCCACCCACGGAAAGGGCATCACCTTGGAGACGGAGATAGACCGAGGCGTCGTGATCGCGAACGTTTGGCATGTTCTGAAAAGTGGGTAGGGGGAGCAGAGGGGTGAGATGGGACCGAGAGCCGTGGGGAGATGCCAACATTGCCCCAGCAAGGCTGAGTGGGATGAACTGGGGGTCTGGGGTGACCTGCCAAGGATGGGAGCAGCAGCCTTGAAATTTAGGTGCCTGAACGCCCCGAGTGGAAGCCACCCAGGTGGGCTTCAGCAAACCAGTGCCACAGCAAACCTGGCCAGCATGCCTCTTCACCAGGCATGAGCCCAGGTACCCAGCTGAAAGCCAAGTCTTGCACAAATCCTTGGCTGCTCCTCCATGGCCCAGGCAGCACCAGGGATGCTTCAGGGACAGGAAGCAGCTGCTGTGGTTGATCCCAGCTTGGAAAAGCATCACTCCTCTGCCACCCACCTCAGCAGGAGGATGCCACAGCACGACACTTGGGCAGCAGCGCGCGAAGAATGAGGGATTTGTTCTTGTGAATAATGGATGGAGAAACGTTTAGATAGCTCTGAGGTGTTGGTGTGGGGCTTGCTGCAATTAGTGTTGACAGATGGAACTACGTGGATTGAACAGGAGGCACTGGAGTCTGCAAACTGCAGCCTCTCCTCTGAAAAGTCTCCTTCTCACTGCGTTTGTACAGCACGGTGGAGTTACTGGGATCTAAGTGTAATCATGGACACCAGCACTTTTGAAATGAGGCACCTCAGACTGAAAAATCAAACCCAGACAGTGTCTCGGACTGTTTAGAAAACTAAACAGACTAGACTGTTTAGGAAACTAAACAATGTGTGACCCTCAAAGCCCTGGCACCTGAGTGAATGAAGTGTCCTTTTACTCCTGAGCAATTCTCCACAGTCAAACGGGAGGAACAGATTTTTCTCAGAGTTTAGAAATGCTTGGACAGCTACATCTCTGCCTGCTGGGCACTGGGGCTTGCTCAGAAAGTGTTTGGCATCATTATTAATGCTGCTGTCAGACACGAAACACAGCAGAGACCCTATAATAATTCTACTGACAACAAAAAAAAAAAAAAAAGAAGAAAAAAAATTATCCTGCTGGTTATAGCCTTGTTAAATGTTAACTACGACTATTAAAGGTAGTCTGATAGTCCTGTGAGGAGGAGAAGCTGCCAGGAGTGCAGAGCTTGGCCCGGCAGTGCAGGCTCAGGCTGAAGGTGAGGGGGGTCCAGCAGGTCCAGGGGTGCCAGGAGGGGTCTGACCCATCTCACCCTGCCGCGCAGGACTGACCTGAATGCCCTCGATGCGCTCAGTCACCACGTAGGCATGATGCATCCCCACCAGCGGCACGTGGACACCCGCCAGCCGGCCCAGGGCTCGTGCCCACACGCCTGCGGAGACAGCACCCCGTGCTGAACACCCCTCTGTCCTACAGAGTCCTGTGGCGGTCTGGGAGTGACAACCAGATGGGGGACAACAAGGACTGATGGTGGTCCTCCAGCTCATTGGACAAAAAGCCACCTCCTTCCCTGCAGATGCAGCCCCGGACCCCACCTCCCCACTGTGCTTTGCGCCCCATACCTGCACAGTTCACCACGCAGGGAGTCTGGATGGTCCCATGGGCTGTCTCCACCGCGTACACCCTCTTCACCCCAAAGTCATCAGCCCTGACCTGGATGCCAGTGACCGGGCAGTTCTCAATGATCTGGTGGCAGAAGAAAGGCAGCAGAGTCACGGCAGGGTCACAAGGGCGGCGGGATGACCCAGCTCGCCTGACATTCACCCTCCAAACCTGGGAAAGGTGAATCCAAGCAGTGGCACTGCCCACCTCCCTTTCCCAAGTGCTGGCAGTGACATGACCCTTGACTGCAGGGACACTCCGTGCACTTGCACCTGCAGAGGCAGCCCATTAGTTACACTCACAGGAGCAAAACACCACACCAAGGATGGGCTGGTTAGTATGGGCTTTGAGGAACTCCACTCTCCCAAGGAACCTGCCTTGGGTGCTGCCTCACCTTGCTCCTCAAGGTCTTTTTTTCTGCCTATATTTGCCCATGATCTCATGGTTCCTGCCAGCTTTGTTGCTGTAACCAAAGCTGAACAGCATGACACCCTTCTTGGGCAAAGACCTGATGCTGCAGGACCAACTTTGCTCCAGTGGGAAAGAAGCAGCCGGGGAAGGCAGAGGATGAAACCTACTCCCCGGGTCAACAGGCATTGATTAGTAATTACTAATTAAGAACTACCGTAGCGCCTCTGGCAGTTGCTGCTCTAGCAAGAGTTGAGCAGGTACCAGCTGGATCCATGGTGCCATCCTTGGGGACGTACAGCGTGCCATACAGGTCATCGATGTTCATCAGCGGGTACAGGTCTTTGGTCTGTGATGGGGTCAGGACATAGGACTCCACACCGTACACCTTCCCCAGCTGCCAACCGGACAAGAAAACCAGGAGCTCAAGCAGGCAACAAAAGCTTTGCACATCATGGATGGATGGACATGATGGATGAGGAGGAGACCCCCAGGACATGTTTATCTCCCGGATGAGGCAACTGCTGCCCCAAGGCAAGCCTGAAATGCAGCATGGAGTGGAATAGTCTGTATAGATTTCAGGGCATATGGTCCCATATTCCCAGACAAGTTGCCTCTGCAGCTAGAAAAATGATGCTACCATTATCTGAAAGGGTAAAAATCCACAGATGGATTCAATTTTGCCTACTTTGCCAGCATTTCATCTGATTTGAGAAGCCGTACTAAAGCCAGGAGGCTGCCCTGGCCACGTGCAGCTCTCTGGGTGGGAAGGCAGGGAGAGATGGGCCATCTGGACACCTGAGGGCTCTTCAGCCCTGGGACCCCTCAACCCTGCTCCCACGGGCAGGAGATAAATACCATCTCCTGCAGCCCACCCAGCTGGGGAGGACACAAAGGGGGCTACTCCCTACCGACATGAGCCTCTTGTACTCGTCGAGGCGCTGGTTGTTGGAGGCGATGAAGAGCCCTCCGTTCTCCACCCAGCCCGTGTGCAGTCCCGTCTCGGCCGGCAGGTCCCGGCTGACCACGTCCCGTGTGTGGGCCAGCAGCTCCACTTCCACGTCGCTAGGACGCAGCTGCCACAGCAGACCTG
>JAAGNO010022589.1:0-26301 GCA_033439905.1 Ceryle rudis
GAAATTGCTAATCATCTGCCTGCTGACAGAAAGTATCGAGTTAATTCCTTATCTTGCTTATGTTCTGTATTCAACTAGCTGGCCCTAAATTTGGAATGAAGGCCCATTACTGGAGTGAAAGCACCACTCCACCTCTATGGTTTCTTTCTGTCACCAGCATTTAAACCACCGCCAAATGGCAGCAATTAATACTTTTTGGTATTGTCACTTGTTGAGCAGATACGTACTCACTTGGAATTGGTCTGACGTCAAATTTATTTTACATACATCTCTACACAGCTATCAGATGTTAACCATTACTAACTCCTGATGTTAGTCACTTCTACCTTCGGCAGGAATGCCTAACAGTTCCCCCTGCAATCCACTGCATCTTCCACTCCACCACTTACTACGTTTCTTCACAAACATCGTACGTAGCATAAATATTTTTCCTCATTCACCATCAAGACTCAAATGACAGAGAACTGCAATTTTCACTTTGTCAAATGCTTACACGGTCCTTTTTTTAATCAACCCTAGGATGTAAATTATAGCACACGGGAACCATTTGTACCTGAAACATTGTCCAAAGTGAACTGCAGCCCAGTAACTTGGAGACCCCTTTTTACTGGATACTGACTTACAAAAAAAAAAAAAAAAGTCATTTATTGGAAGACGGTACCAAAGCTATTTCCAAAGGACATCAGCTACTTGTTCACAAGAAATTGCTCAAACCAAATCCTCACTTGCTTCTGAGGCAGAGGCAAAACGGCAAAAGAAAGAATAACAGAGCGGAGGAAATAAAAGAAAGAGTATGTGCATGTGAGACAGAAAGGTCATACAATGGAAACATGCAAACAAGTAAAAATATAAACCACGTACAGTAATAGTATAAATCAAGTATGTTAATAGTTTTGTAACTGCTAGTGGAAAACAGAGACTTTATACCTTAGCAATCACTGCAATAACATCTGATACTCTTATCTCCAACTCTAAAACTACCTTGCACTAACATCTAAATACTAACCTAAAGCTAAGAATACCCAGTAAGAGGCCACAGCATTCACTACTCACTTCGACTCATCGTAAGGCGTTTTACAGATGCAGTAAAGCTTTGTGTCCTTCTTTGTTTCCTTTGAGGTAGTAGAAATCATTTTCTTTTTCTTGGACTTGGAAGCTGATGAATCTTTGTCCTCATCTCGCTTTCTCTTCTGGGAGGATACTGGCATTGGGACGGTGGTGGAGGAGGAGGAGACGATGCTGGCTGCATGTTGCTGTGGTGGTGGTGGTGGCAGCGGTGGCGGCGGGGGTGGGGGCGCAGCGGCTGCAGCGGCGGCTGCGGCGGCTGCAGCGGCGGCTGCAGCAGCAGCTGCCTGGGCTTTTTCTTTTTCTTTCTTAATTTTAGTCAAGTCTTTCTTTAGCTCCTCCTGAAGTATATTAAATGAATAAATAGAGAGGAAGGCACTTCATATGATTATTCAAGGACAGGACTAAAATCTAGACGTAAATCCCCATGCTTAACCAAAAGGAAATAACGGAAGTCATCCCGAGATGCAATTTTTTAACGCGCTTAACCTACAATTCACATAACATTGAGGAGCGATACTCTCAGCATACTACAACCCACTGGCTGTACTTTATCAGAAGCTGTTTCAGGAAACAAGGTAGTTTCAGCCCAGATGAAAACCAAGAAACGCAAGAGAAACATAAACTAGCTTTGCAGAGATCCACACATTCACAACCAGAACTTCTTCCTGCCTGTTTCCTTAAAATCTCACTGAGCAAACAGAGATTAACACAGAAATGTTCTCCCCACCTTAAAAACAGAGTCCTTGAGAATAACTGTCCTTACCTGCACTTCAATCTGTAGGTCTTTGTCCAGAAGTGCTCTTTTTTTCAGTATTTCAGCTTTCAGCTGTTCTTTATGCTTGAAAAGCAGAGCCGAGAGCTTTGTAGCATTCTGTTTACTACGCTTCTGCTCTACACTCTCTTCTCGCTTTCGCTTCTTAGCTGCCTGTTTTTCTTCTTTGTCTATCTTATCCAGAATATATTTCATCACTTGGTTGCAGACAATCATTCTGAGGAAGAAATAAAGTGAAACTACATTGTACTGAGCTGCCTATTTATCCCCAGCTGAGAACGCAGAACCATTTAATTCTCCAGACTCTGCAAGTTGTAAGCTAAATGATGACATTTCTTGAGATGTACAGGGTAAATTTAGTAACAAACATTGCTCCTGCTCATACTTATTTACTAAATTAGCTGTATTCCTGTCTCACAGCAAGCTAGGCCATTATGCCACAAACACCTCTGGGAGATATCAAGTCCCCAGTTAGGCTCAGGAGAGCCAGTCCCAATTTCATTTAACTGATCTGAATACTAATTGTTCCTCCCCTTTCCCTACAAAACTCCTAACAACGCGTAGGCTTTAGTGCGATGAGAGATGTTTTCACTCAATTCAGCTTCCACAAACATGTTTTAAAGACTGGATTTTGTTTATTCTGAGGTAGGATGAAAGCAAGCTGGAAGCCTGTAACCTCTAAAACATACATTTCCACCCTCCAGTGACCATCAAATACTACTAAGTTTTTATGTTTTGGCATAAGGACTGAGAAATATTTTTCAGTGTATAGAATTCACTATAAAACCATTCCAAATTTCTTCACTAATGACAACGCAGGATTTATTTTTCAGTTGCTTGTTGTACACTCAACTATAACTCTCTTTGCCTGCCCATTCGTTCTTTAATTTTCTTTTACTTTGCTTTATATTTCCATCAGAAAATGAATGTATTTTGGTTCTTCTGAATTTACTTTACCCTTCCCGTTCCATTGCAAACCCGTGAGAAAACCAAATGCTTTTTGTTGCCAGAGTGACCACAAGAAATAACTCCCATGGACATATCAGCTGAAAGCAAACAACAAAATAGCGACGGCTGGGACAAGGAGCTGCTGCTAACTCTGTAGTCTTGGGCTCACACATACTGTCTTTTGATACACATCTGTATATTGATGCCCTGTCTCATATGCTAGCTGGTTTGTAGGGCTGTACCTTTCTGTTGACTTTTTTTTTTTAATCTGCACAATTTCTACTTGGTTTAGCCTGTTTTTTTCACCAGGTGAAGCTACCATTAAAAGATGTTATCAGTGGAAAACTTCCACATCTAAAGACGCACTATGATGCACATTATTCACCTCTGATTTTCTTCCCTCTCAGCTGGAGTCAGTGTTTTCTTCTGTTTCAAGTGTTCTATGACAGCATTCTGTTTCATAACCACCTGTAGAATGATATAGAATCCAAAATAAAATAGGAAAACTTTACCCAGTATTTCATAATATTACTGTGAGAACCAGGACATTTCCTAAGTGAAATAAAAAAGTGTTATTGACAAAATAAAACTGATTTTATTAGGGGGGGGCGATTGCTTTTTTTTTTAAACAATTATTTGAAAATGAAATTGAAAATCCCCCTCACCCCCTCCCACCACAGAGTAGGATATTTTGCTTATGTTGAGTTTAAACCTAGGGACTAAATGTAAATTGACAGCTATTTCTTCAGCGACTGGTTGTTTTATTTGAAAAAATGGTAAGACTAGTTTATAGATGTAGTTTTTTAAGCCTCGCAGCCATCCAACAGCATTACATTTCAGATACCTCTTTGAAACCTCAGTTTCCTACAGCAGGCAATGAAAGTACTGTACATGTGTTCTGAACATCAGCTCTCCTGTCTATAACCTATCTTTCCTGAACTGAGAATAAAGATATATTGTCCCAGCAGCTAGTGGTAAGTGGAATCGAGATGCCAGAAGACTGCAACCATGGTACAACTGACTTGATGTGCTGAATTAACTTAGAATATTTAATTAAATTGCCGAAAGCAGTCGTGCACTAACTTTGAGAGAATCAAATTAACTGCCTATCAAATGTATTAACATTATTAACAAGAACAGGCATTTAAAATGAGATTTGTTTCATTCATTAAGTTTTAATTTCCTTCTGTTAACTTTACCTGTTTCTGGATAATGTCACTTTGATTAGAAGCCTGAAGGGTGTGCTCACGTTTAATTTCTATCTGTTGCTGCTTTTTCTTCTGTTGCTGCTCCCTGAGCTGCTGAACTCTCTGCAGCTGCTCCTGAACACTAGCTGCTTGAACTGTTACCACATTCTGAATCTGGTGAGCCTGTACTGGGCTAGTTTGTTGGATCTGAATAGGTAACTGAAGCTTGATCTGCTGGGGCACACTGCCTTGTTGTTGGGCTTGTATCTGAGCCACAACATGTGACTGAAGCTGAGAGAGAACTTGGACTTGTTGCTGAAGCTGAGGCACTGTAATAACTTTTGTTGGAGGCTGCTGAAGTTGCAGCTGAGGACGAGTTGGGGATTGCACAGGAACCTGATTTAAACTTTGAGTAGTTGGAAGGGTTGAGACCGAAGTCTGAACCTGAGGTTGTGACTGCTGCAGCTGAGCTTGAATTTGTATGGGAGCATGGGGCTGCATCTGAATCTGTTGTTGGGTTGTAGTCTGCACCTGAGCTGGTTGCTGAGGCTGGACGTGGGACTGGCCTTGTGGAAGGATTGCAGTCTGCGGCTGACTCTGGACTTGCACTGGAGATTGCCCTTGAGCCTGGGTCTGTCCCGGAGACTGAACTGGAGACTTGGACGACTGTGCTTCAGGTGTGACTGGAGAGTCAACAGGTGCTGGAGTCTGAGATTCAGGCTGTGTCTGAGCGTCAGGCTGAAGTGCTGGCTGCGGTGCCTGCGGCTGGACCAGCGGCGCAGGCTGAGCACTCTGGTTCTGCCCTTGGGGCTGGGCTTGCTGCTGGCTCTGAGGCTGTGGCTGGACTGGCGGTAGCGCTGCTGCTGGCTGTGCCTGTGGAGCTTGCTTCTGTTCCCCT
This sequence comes from Ceryle rudis, assembly GCA_033439905.1. NCBI lineage: Eukaryota > Metazoa > Chordata > Aves > Coraciiformes > Cerylidae > Ceryle > Ceryle rudis. The sequence goes on from JAAGNO010022589.1 coordinate 4,874, forward strand.
GTAGCTGTGAAGGATATGAACAAGTATTCCATTCATTTCAAATGACACACGTATGAGCCTTACTAATCTGAACCTTTTAGAACTACCCTAAAGTTCTATGCAGAAATTCAAGAGATTTCTAAGCTTACACTACACCTCCAACAAATTTCCTGTAATAACAAACAGACCATCTCAGCTGCATAAAAATTCCTGTGCAACTGAAATTTTAGCTTTTTTTTCTGCCCAACAGAGTAATTCTTACCCGAGGTTGAAGTAGAAACTGTTGTTGTAGTTGTGCTAGCTGTAGTAGCAGCTGCTGGTAGTGGGGTGAAAAGAAATCTCTGAATTGTACCATTTGGCATAGCTGCTTGCATAAGCTGTTGTCCTGGACCAGGTATTACAGTCACACCCTGAGGGATTAATTGCAATTGACCAGTAGTTTGACCTTGTCCCTGAATTACCACAGTTAATCCTTGGCTGCCTCCCTAAAAAAAAAAGTTAATATTGATGTATTAGTGATATAATTCTTACACAGATTTTGCAGAAAATCAGAAGAGTCGGGGTTTTGGATTTCAGAATTCAATACTTTTACCACCTAACATAGTCCTAAAATCCAAACCTAGCATCTGAGATCATGAAATACTAAAATACTCTTTCAACAATTCTGTCATCAACAGATTACTGGGTTGGAGTTAGTTACACGTATTTTCATCCAAATATTGATAAGAGCCCTAGGCAGAAAGTAGCTGAAATAGGCTGCCTTTGCTAGAATTTACCAGCAATACAGAGCATGGGTAATTTTAGATGTACTACTACTTACTTTCTCAAGAATCCCAAGTTTGTTTAAAAGTTCTCTGCATTGAGAATACTTCCTACCCACGTAACAGATCCTACCCAGCTTTTATGACTGTCTGTTCAGGCTGTAGTGTATTGTGAATTTCTGTTGTTTAAACTGACACTTAGCCAGCTCATGATGTCACTCTCAACTCAGCGATGGAGAAGGTAGGATATTGTCCCTATTGTCTCTACATTTTGTCAACCCACCGAACAGAAAAAGGTCCCTACAAAAACTCTTCCAAGTCTTGTGGTGTGGAAGTGAACTCTGAGTCTTGCTCCACATTTACTCTTCCACCAAAAAAAAATCTCATCTGGCAACAAACAGCCTGCACATTACAATTGTTTATATATATTATTTATATTTTCAACAACAGCTATTGCAGTAACTCACAGAAGTTTATTTTTACCCTGTGCTTGACTCTAAACTTTTTATTTTTTGCCAACAGACCTTCATGATCTGAGCAGAGGCTGTAAGAACTTTTTCCTCCTCCAGTTCCAGATACTGTTATTTTTTCCTCTGAGACTCTGGATAACATGAATGAAAACTAAATCTTCACACAAAATCAAAAGACAAGGAATAAACATTACTTTCTGAAGGTCTACAAAGTAGGCCGTACAAAATAATTATGTCCTTTACTGCTATTAATGCAAATACTTTTTTTTTCCATACTGCTAAATTTTCCTGATACTAGTTACATTACTGCTGAATAAAATAGAAAACAATATTCAAAACTTTACATACACTATTTAAGCTTCTTTCAGTCTGTAATTATGCTATTGGTCATCCAAAATGAAGGCCCATACATAAATTTATGAGCGGCTACACTGCACTGCTGAAATCCAAAGGCTTGACAGGAGGCATCGTAAGTATTAGCACATTTTCAAGCCCAAAGGCTGCAGACATTTTACCTGTCCTTGTGTTAGCTGGGTGAGTTGGGCCATAGTGAGTTTCACTTGGCCCTGCTGAGGGCGAGGGGGCTGCGATGGGGTTTGTGACTGTATTTGCTGAGGTGGTGTTCCAGGACTTGTGACGGTCTTCTGCCCAGCACTGGAAGAAGCTGTGCTGGTACTAGAAACTGCTGTTGAGACAGGCTGACCCCTGATTATTTGAGTCACCACTTGCTGCGTCTGACCTGCAAGAGAATAATTTGTGCTCAGTAACGTGTTTCCAACATTTAAGCATTAGCACAGCAAACCTCCGAGTCACAACAACTTGCAATTGCGTATCGCCAGACGAGTGAAGCGAACGCTGCAGCTTGCACATAAATTTTCTTTACAAACCACTTGTCTGTGTGGTTGACTTGAAAACGTGTGCAAAATATTTCCTGTTTTAATTCAGTGCACATAAGTACGAGGTACTTCAAACACTTAGCTTGCTTTTAAAATTTCTCAAAGCAGAATTATTATTCTCAACTTTTTTGTTTGTTTTCAAATTAACTGACTTAAAATAAGTACTAGATTTCCCAGTATCAGTGAAGACCGAGACCGACAAAGCCTGCAACCAACACATTCAAAGATCAGAAGAGGCACTTGTTAGAAGTCAAGCATCAAAATGAGGTATTTTTGCACTGGAATGTATGACACAGAAATATTTATGATGAAACAAACCATGGATTTCACAGTGGTGATTTAAATATTAAGAGGAACCTACTGGCTGGAAGAATACCTTGTTGCACCACTACAGGGGTTCGAATGATGGTCTTTCCAAGCGTTGACTGTTGGAGTGGTGTCCGTATTACTGTCATACCGGGGCGGAGCGGTGTCCCTTGCACTACCTATAGATACCAAGATAGAGAACGTAGTAAACTTGTGAGAAAAGCCACTGGGATATGTCCATCCATAAACACCATTGCCAAGATGAGCCCAAAACATTGAGAAGTGACCAGACAGAGCATTTAATATATCTGCCAATAACCTAAAATATATGCATCCCCATTTTTTTTTAATTTTATTTTTTCATTAAATAATCAGACAAACATCTTACTTGTGAAGTGCTTGTTGTTCCTAATGTCCCGGTGGTATTTGGCCTGATGGTTACAGTTGCTGTCCTTGGCTGGAATGAAGTAAATGTTTGACTTGCACCTGTAGTCGATGGAATGATACCCAATACCTTTTGCTGAACTTGAACAACACCTAATTAAAGAAAAAAAAAGAGAATTCGTTAATAACGCAATTGCCAGCGAAAGAAGTAAATGCAACTCCAGGGTGGCATTTAGAAATCAGTCTCCAGGTTTCTAGAACACCTTTGAGTCTTTCAACATTTCTTGGGAGAGCCTCTGTCATATTGCAGAAAGAAGCAGCATTACACTTCGTTGATAGTCCGACTACATTTTAAGTTAAGAAATAGGTATTTTAGAAAAGATTAAGGAAAGAGTGAATCTTCACAAAGATCAGTTTGATGGTAACCGCAAGTAAGTCCTCGCATTGACACGGTGCCACAAGTTAGTATTATACAACCACTAAAAGCTATAAACTGATTAATTTAAAATGTAGGAGACCAGTTTAAACCTTTCACTTAGAAGCTTGTGGTGCTGAAGAAAATTGACAATGCTTTTCCTGTCACCTAAGAAATTTCAAAACAAAACTAGTAGCCCTCACGATTTTCTCAGATCTGAATTATAATGGAGACAGAGAATGGAGCTTTTCTGTTCAATACACATCTTCAAATCTCAATATACAAGTCCTCATCTTGAGGCAAGAAAAAAAGCTAATTTTAGTTTGGAATCAAACTCTTGCTCATCAGTGAAGAGCAGATGTAGGCATTAGTAACTAAGAACAGCAGCTTCTTTTTTGGTGGAGAAAGTTGTTCTGTTGATGCATAATTTAGGTAACAAAAAATAACCCAACATGCTTCATTCCACATTGTTAAAAATAAAGCTTCTAATTTTGCACTATGAAATGCAGAATAATTTATAGGCAAAAAACTTGCATTTTTCCCTTACAGGCACAAATACGCAGTACAAGGGGAACAAGCTCTAGAAACTTGTGTGTATATATATATATATGTATATACAAATATTTTTCCCCCTTCAAGTCACAGTTTACTTCATTGTAGTGTCAATGGAGAATTAATCAGCAAGCTGGAATACATTTGCAGTTGAGTTCCCTTTCCCCTACCTCCTTGAGTTGATGGCACATTGACGGCAACAATCTTGCTGTTTGCAGGGAGTGGCAGCTTAGTTATCACTTTCCCTGCCATCGTTACTGGACTGCCTGAGAGCTGGAAGGTCTGCCCTGTGCTGGCAATGGTTGTGGCTGAAGTGGCAGCTGTGCTAGTGGCTATTGAGGTACACAGAACAGTCAGTTTTAGAGCAGAATAATTAGTCAATGAAATGACTACTTTCAAGTATGAAACAGTAAACTACAGGATTATATTTACAATAATTTTTGAATGTGTCATACTTTGTTTGGTAAAGATTCTTTTTTGGAAACAGTACGTTACAGCACGGAATGCTTTCATTACCAGTCATTACTACTACAACAACTGTCAGTAATAATGGAGACAGGTCAGAAAAAAGACTACCTAGGAGGTCTGAACAAAGAAAAATTAGACAGCTATTATCTCAGAAACATCCTGCTGACTTAGCGAGAGAGTTAAGAGCAAAGATTAAAAGAAATGCAGTAACACTATATATTTTGGAGAAGATGCAGGTGCCACACATAAGATGAACCCCAGCACGTGTTTGTTCCATGACAAACAGCTACTTACCTGTTGAAGACTGGCCTTGTTTAACCCAAGTAGCAAAAGTCTGATGGAAATTCTTGTTCTGCTGGAATGTTACTGTAGCTGGAGAACCCACTTTTGTAGTAAGTACTACTTTGGTTCCAGTGGGGACTGGGCCTGCTAAAGGGCCTACCACAACTTTCTGTGGCGTCGAGACAGTAGTTGCAGTGCTGCTGGCTGTAGTGACTGCAGGGGCCACACCTCCTGCAGGGATCTGCTTCTGCTGTTCCAGTCGTTTCTATGGAATTTAGGAAAAAAAAAAAAAAATTGAATGAAGGGATAATTAGCATTTTCAGATTTTGTAAAATAAATGCCGTCTCATCCTAGTATTGAAAAATAAAGGACTCTGGTAGGATGCTGGTTCAAGTTGTAAAGGACTAGAAGAAAAAGCTGCTTGTGCACCCCTATAGCATGAGACACCCCTGACCTCTGCTTACTGTACGCAGACAGAAATTCTCCTTTATAGCATCTTTAAAATCCTCAGCTTATGCTAATTTCATGGCACATTTTAGTTTAAAATTAGTCTCAGATTAATCTGGGAGGTTAAAAATCTCTGAAAAATATCCATCTATATTTGGCTTTGACCATGTGCACACTGCCTGCATTTACGCCTGTGAGCGCTAAATCATCATTAACGTGGAGTTTACTACTGGCATTCCTAACTTTAGAGCCCCCTGCACTGAGATCCTGCCAGTTACAGAAGAAAAAATAATAAAAAATTAAAGAGACTATCATTCTACTTCACCATTGAGAAAGTAATTTTAAAAATTATTCTTTTATCTGTAAATCCAGTCTGCAGCCTATTAAAAAAACCCAACGGGTTCAAAATCCCTTCACCTTACCCAGCAACCTTTTGTGCTGTAGCTGTCATGAAATTACGTGGAATTTAGAGAGCCACTTTGTGAAGGGATGATATTGGTAAGCTCTTAAAATTCCACCTAATCAAACATTTTTCCCCATGTCAGTGAAATTATGACTTCATTTATTAATTGAAATTTTAGTGTTTGGTTAGCACTATATTGCAGCAACACCCACGAATCAGAACCACTCATTCACTAGTCAATGTATTTTCTAAGGGAAGATGGGGGAAAAAAAAAGTAAAAAAGCACAATTCCTAATAATGTATGTGAAATATCAGCATGGCATTTGCTTTCCTAATTTTAGTTGCATGCATTTATATACATATAGACACAAATATACATATATATCTATATACATTTATATAGAATGATCCATGGGCTTCATTCGGTCAACTTAAGACAGGACAAAAATCAGTAGATTCAATGTGATTGAAGGATGACCAACAAATGCAGTTGTATTTCCAAGTCAGCTATACACCAAGTCAGCTTTCTGTTACACCTCAGAACACTGCTGACCTTACCTGGAGATCGGTGCTTCTCAACCTTCTTTTAAAATGGAAACAAACCAAATCTTTTTAAAGTGTTATGAATGGGGTGAAACAAAAAAGAAAGGCAACCCAAAACCAGTCTCTGCCTTAACGTTGTTTCAGAATAATGAACATGCACAGTGGGGGCTTAGTTTGCACAGGAAGTGGAAAATGTTTGAAAAAAATGGTTTAAGACAGGGATAAACTTAATTTCCAATACTCTAATGCATGGGGACTACCAGTGCATAGTTGCTGACAGGTGGGACTACCAATAGCTCCCCCACCTGCTGGGCAGCCAATCGTTGGTGTTTTAGTTGAGCCTCCAATTGGGCCTTGAATTCCTCTGCCTTCTTCTGTTCACTAACCTTAGCCTGTTGTTCAACTGCCTGTGCCTTTTCCTTCTCCACCCTGCCAAAGACACAACCGAAAGTAAGTTACACCACCGCATAAAACCCAACCATCGAACTGGATTTCATTTTATCCAGTTTAATTGCTCTTACAGAACAAATGTCAAGACTGAAAAACTGGTCATGGCTTTAAAACTATTTTGAAAGAAACTGTTGAAGTTGTTACTGCAACACCTTACAGGAAACTATTAATCAAGACTGGCATTTCTAATTACATCCGAGACTGCAAACAATCCATGTAATACAATTGATTTAAAACAATTAATTCCAAGAGACTCAAAAAAGTTTCAACTCTAAGCATGAAATACTGAAAATATTTGTTTTACGACTCGAATATTCTCAGGCTGAATTTACCTTTACTCTTCTTGTATAAATTAATTTTCTTTGTATTATGGAAGCATTTTATTAAAGCCATTCCAAAGGTAGCCTAAAGCCTTTCCATGCACTACAATGACAGCCTTTTAGCACACAACAGTGATTAGTTTGTAAGCGTGGAAAAAATATAATACTAGTTCTAACAAATCTGTAAGATCTGCATAAGTAAGTTGAGATACCAACAAACAGTTTAGCTTTACAACTTTAAGCTTGACTATCATTATCAAGACACAGTAAAAAGGCAACGCAGATCTGCTTTTACTGATTGTAGCTACCGAGTTTGTGGTGTCGAGCAAGAACTTTCATTTAACATACACACACAAATTAAAACTGCTTTCTGCGAACGCTCATTTGAGCTCGTTTACCTTTCAGCAAATGCCCTGATCTCCCATAGTTCCAATTCTTCCTCCGCTACCCAACTTTCAATTATAACAGGGCCTGTTTGCTTGGGTGTTTCTGGCCTTTTTGGCCTTAGTGCACTCGATCGCAGTCCCTTCCTCTGGGGTGTTGGAGTTTCTTTAGAGAACAGTCAAAACACACAGATTAAGCTCAATCATAAAAACAAAACTGTAGTGTAACCCAAGATTTAGTGCCTTTCAGACTCAGTTTATAAACAGGAAAGTCCTTCAGCTTCAGATAAATCACGTCGCTGAAACAAAGGACACATTTAACAAAGAGGTGCGTGAATAGTTCATGTCAAGCTACAATTGCTCCCTTCTTGGTCTGAATTTGTATCAAAGATCCAGCTACTTTAATTTCTTCAGGAGCTTATGGGAAGGGGGGGAAAACCAATAAATGTATAAACAACCATACCTTTCGGAGCCTCTGGTACACCAATGGGACAAATAATTTTTCTTATACAGTACTCTGACCGGATTCCGTATGGACCAACATCTCTTCGCTTGATTATTTCTGTTGTCGTAATTTCAGTTTCAGATGTTTCTAAAACAAATTAATCCCAATACATCAATAAAAAAAAACAAATAAAAGCTAAATCTCTGATCAACCCAATATACTCAAGGTAAAGAAACAGCAACTAGCACAAACTGAAACAATTCAAATGCCATAGCTAACATCAAGCCTGTACAGAAATGCTTGGAATGAGTGCAATACTCAACATGAATGGCAAGAGCTTTTGCATTAAGAAACCTAGAGATTTAAAGAAATCATACCTGTACGTGTAGTTCCTCCTCCAGGTGGAGCTTTGGCTGCCATATCATCCCATTTGAGACATGCCCACAATAACCGCAACATAAGGCTCACTCCAGCCAATGATTTTACTGTTTGAAGGCGGTACCTAACAATAGAGTATTAATTGTATTTTAAAATAAAAACGTATTAAAGCACCTAACCAAACCACCGGGCCACAGGTTTGCCATGCTACCTTTATCGAACAGTATAGAAAATTGAGTAACAAACCAGCAAAATTTGCAGGTTTGAGCACAAAGACGTGCATCACTTGTATTTGAAAATTCAATTAATTTCATCACATCCTTAACTTTTTCCTCAAAAACGTAAAGTATGTACCTCCAAGTGATCCCAAAAGTCGGCCTTGGGGATGGATACGGCCAGATATCCAAGGCAGGCTTTGCATTGTAATTGAAATAAGGAACTTCTCGGATCCCTCCTTTTCTGGCCAGCTTTTTTAAGTCATCATTGGGTAAAACAAATATGCTTTTTTTACTGCTTTTGGTAACAAATTTTCTATAAGATGGTAAGGCAGTTCCAGAACGAGTTTTTTTGGGTCTTGTGAATTTCATTAACTTCACTTTGTCTTTTGTAGAATATTCTTTGCTGACAGTCATAGAAGTCACCAGCGTGCCTTCTGGGGTGGTCAGGGAATCGGTTACTGTGGTTGTAACCACTGTTTTACTATGCTCTTGGACAGAAATGACATCGACGTTACTGTCTGTAGCTGGAGTGCTAAGCTTAGTTACAGTGGTGGTGGTCGTGACAGTGGATATGGCACAATTTTCTGTAGATGATACTACTGTTGTTTTTTCGTCATTAGAAGCTACAGTCTCTGCAACTTTAAAGACAGTTTTGGATTCTGTAGACACAGTTGATGTTGTGGTAGTCACTTCAGTAATAACAGTCTTTATTTTACTTTCTCCATTAACATTTTCCACTTTATATGTCTGTACTCCATTCTGATCAGCAAAGTCACTACTCAAGCTAGACTCCTCACACGAGGTTACCGGCGATGGAGCAACTTTCTTATCCTCAGTTGCTTCAGTTTCCATAGATTCCGTTTCGCTATTCAGGTTATTTTCTTTACAGGCAGCACGCGTTGGTGTGGAAGCACTGCCAACAAAGGCGGATCTTGCGGGATAAAGCTGGTTTTCTTCAGTTTTCTGCACATACTTGGGAACTTCATCTGGTGGCTGAAGACCCTCTCCAGATTCAAACTCGGGTGAACTCTGCAGATGCGACTTAGGGTCCACATTATTTCTGTCCTTTGTGTCCTCTGTCATGATGTCACCATTCATGAATGGTTTTACTGAAGATTCCTTAAAAGTCAGTGATTTTATTTCATGTTCTGGAATGGATTTATTAATATTATTAACTTTTGGTTCAATATCAACCGCTGCCTTAGTTTCACAGGCATCTTTAAGTAAGCAGTCATCATTTGATAATACTTTAATGTCATTGTCTTTTCCATTCATTTGAAATGCCGATTTTTCTTTTTCCGTCTCAGTTTCTTCATCTTTATTATTCTTTTTGTCAGTAACATTATTTCGATTTGGCTGACCAAGACACTTGTTTATAGCACTTGTCTCCACTTTCAGTTCCTGACCTTTCTTTTGACCATTAGCCTCAGTTAGTTTAGAGCTCAGTAAATCCTCATCAACTTCTGCCCCATCCATGTGTTCTGGAGTTTGACTTGCAAGGTTTCTTTCAGGAATTAGCTCCGTTTTAAACGGTTCTAGGTCTTTACTAACTGACTTTTGGTGAAATATAATCTTGTTTTCAGATTTACTTTCAGTCTTTCCTGGGGCAATTTCTTCCTCCATTTCACTTTCTTGAGAGGATGTTGGTTCAATATGGCTTTTTATCATACAATTGTTTTCTGGATCTTTGCTCTGCTGTTCAGAATTCCCCCCTGAATCTGTTTTTTCAAGAGTGGTCAGAGTATCTTTTCTACAGCTGCTTCCAGTTACCACTGGCTCCAAGTTTTCATGTTCGCGCTGAGATACTCTGGTAATAGGTAGCTTTTGTTTCAAAGGTTTTTCACGTGTTTCTGAAACATCCCATTTGTCTCTACCTTCTGCATTTGTTTGTTTCAAGCCAGACACAATGGAACTCTCAGACTCTTCAAGAGCCTCTTGGCCTTGATGCTTATCAGCAGTCATATGTTCAGACTTGTCTTCCTTACTGTCATTCTGAACGGAGCTTTCAGCTTCAGAGGACTGAGGCGAGTCTTCATCCAGTAGCTGGCCTTCTCTTTTTGATAGCCTGTTTGTCAAAGGCAAAGAAGGTTCATCTAGCTCACCAGTTTTGGTACAAGAGCTGCTGCTGATTGGCAGGCAGTCCTGGTCTCCATCTTCGGTTTGGGTCTTATCTGAAATAGAGGTTTGATCTTGGGAAGACACGTCAAACTGACTGCCTTCTTTTACTTTTCTCATTTGTAGCTCATCTAAGTTTTTCTGGGGGCTCACAGATCGAATGCCTGCAGTTTTAGCACTAGCCTCCAGTTTCATCCTTTCTAGACGTTGTTTTTCCTCCAGTGTAAACTGTTTTATTCGCCTCTCAAGTAGTCCATCTAATTTTGATGATTTTACTTTCCTTTTGTAGCAAGTCCTTAAATGAAATCCCTCGCTGACATTGATTATATCCAGCTTACAATGACTATCCTCATCTTTTATGGGGGATTCAATTTTCACATCATCTACATCCATAGGTTCTTCCTTGATGACTTTATCATTTTCACCATCGATTTCCTTTTCCACTGTGAAGAAGAAAAAATACCGACTCAGTAGAGCTCCCCTAACAATGAATACCAAACTATATTGTTACATTAAGTACTAAGAAATAAATGGATCTTTTGGCATATTAATAGACTTCAAGAAAAAGGGAACAAAAACTTCAGACACTACCACATGGGATAAGAAGCAATCACTTAACTGAACTATTTGAAGTGTCTCGACAAAAACCTGTTACACAGTTTTTCCGTAGTTATTTCTGAGGTCCTGTGCTTTTACACATGCAATGTTGTAACGCAGAGCTAATTTTACAATAACTTAAGCATATCACCTTTGTCTTTTGCATGATCTAAGTTTTCAGAAATTGTATCAACTTCTACTTTTTCTTCACGTGACTTTTCGTCTTTCACTTGTCCTTTCTCCAAGGTTTCTGGAGCATCTGCTTTGTCTTTTGCTTGCAGATCATGAGAATCCTTTGTTCTATCTTTCTCTGCTTTTACCTTAATTGGACCTTTTCGTTTATCCAAGTTGCATTTTTCATCTTCGCTCTTTGCTATTAACAAATGGTTTCAATTATTCAGAATATGTTTTATACTCTGCTACATTTTAATGCATGTTAGTTTACCCCTCAAATCATTCACACATCATTACTGAAATTCAGAAGCGGAATTAAGCACACAACGGTAACACCGCAGATTAAGCTTAGTGCAATGTTGAGTAAAAAACTGAGACAAAACCGTTTCATTTACATTATTTTTTAAGGAGGCCCTGTTCAGCTTTTCTTAACTTCTCCTCCTCCCCCCACCTCAAAGCAACAACAACAACAACATTTTTCAGAAAATTAAATACCTCTTTCTGAAAACCCAGCCTATTAAAAGCCTATTATGTCAGACCCTGACAGTGCACAAATAACTGTAAATGATTTTAATTTCTACAGTTAAGCCAGAACAGACATTGCTATTCACACGACTTTGTGCTTCACACTGTTATGCAGTATAGGAAGCAAAATAAATTGAATTTAACAATCATACAGACAGCACTAAAAGCAGCAGCATCCTTTTTATGCTCGATCGCATTAAAAGCAACAGAAGTATTATGTAAGTGAGGAAAGAAATAATTTTGATATGTACTATAGGGTGGACCACCATTTCCTAACTTTTTAAAAGGAAACTCAAGATGAAATTTCTTCCTTGGAACAAATAACTGAGAAGGGGTGTTTTGAACTTTCTAGAAAAATATATTTCTTTCCCCTTGTAAAACTATTGTTCCCAGATAAAATTATGGTTAATAGTATTCTGTCAACCTGGAAGGAGAAAGTGTTTATATAAACACCAATATTTTAGATGTTAATTTTTGCTGGTGATTATTTACATATTTTTTTATCTATTGTAGCTAAAAAAAATGGCTATGACAACTGAACTAGCTTTATCAACAAAGATTAGCACATATTCCACAAAATCTTATCTGAACACTACTTGTAACAAAGTCTACAGAAATATACCATGCAAATAATTTACTGAATAAGCAATAAAAAGTAAGTAATAAATGAGTAATAAAAAACAAACAAACAAACAAACAAAAAAGTAAGCAATGCAGACACTTACTTGGTAGCAACTTCCTGTAATTTGCATTGGTATTTCCAGGCAGTTTGGGCATAAACCTGTGGACATGTGTTTTACTAATCCAGCTCCAGCCACCATATCCCGTTACTCTGTATTCCTCTCCTTTTTGTTTCCAAACCTGTTAAACATTTTTAATGCAGTAGTTTGAATGGTGCTATTTGCTGCATTATTTATACACATTCACTGAAAAACCCAAGATGATTAAAACCCACAACCAACTCCAAAAACTTTAATTTACAGACTTTTTTGAACAGTTTGAAATATATTTGTGAAATAATGTACTATATAAAGATATATCTGCTGGTAATGAAATAGATTCTATTATAGTAACATCTAAAAATCATATTTATTTCATGCACCAGTGACAATTTATTTACCTAAAAGCTGAAAGACTGTACAAGTTTTTGAATCGACCTGTGTGTTTGTTACAACAAATGAATTTAGGGCCAATATCCTCTCCAACAAAAGTGTTAACATCTACTGTAGGAGAATATAAAGAGGTTTCTATAGCAGTTCCCATCATCTTATATAAGCTTCCAAAGCAAAGGTAGCTAAGCTATATTCTGGGGTGAGATGGGAGCACTGGACAAGGACAGACATACAGACAAGACTCCAATAACCATCTAGAAACCCTCCATTAGGAAAGGCTGCATTTTGCAGACAAACATCTGTCAACTCAGACAGGGTCACTAAGAGCATAATACATGTCAAATTTAGTTCAGATCAAGATTATGGGCTTGCATACGTGGGCATGGTTCCTATGCCAATGGCAGGGAGTAAAGCAAAGACACGAACGTTTTAAGTTTAAAATGAAAACAAAAGAAGACTAAGAAACCAATGATTTCTGTATTTCGTTTCTTCTTCACACAAAAAGCCCTACCTGATGTTTGACAGGAAATGTGTATTTCACCCATGTAGCCTGCTGCATTGTTTCTTCTTCTTCTTGTTTTCTCTCTTTTTTTTTCACCTTCTCCTTTTCCTCTCTTTCTATTGCTGTCATTCTGCGTAATCTAATACATATAGATTTAAGTGCGTTTAAGTACAGGGTCTTATAAGCAAATACAAGAAGTCAAACAACTACATATACTACCCCTAGGAACAATTTTAAACATCTGAAATCGAGGAAAGCCCAGTGTCAGGTGATATGTATTACTGGCAAGAGGAAGACTACTTTTTGGGTTATTCAGGTAAAGCAAACACAGCCGCCTGTAACTGCATCTAACATCGGACACATCTTACTTCTGCTTCTATGACACAACGAGAGACAAAAGACAGACTCCACTGAACTGTGTTGAAAATTGCTCTGCTAGTCTCACAAATTTTTATCACTTTCAGACCGTGGCTGAGAAAAAGAAAATAAACTTGTTTTGCAGGAGCAATGACACTATAAAAATCTTGTAACGTATTTTCAGTGTTTCTGGTTGAGAAAAAAAACCCACTTCAAGTGCTGAACAACAGACTAAATTTAAACACAATTCTTACAGGCTTAGAGGAACTAAGTAAAGTTCACGTATTCAAAAATATTTTTATGTTTATTTATTTTACCTAGTGTGTCCCAAGGACTCCCGCCAGATTGGCAGCATGACAACTGGTTTAATTGCACATTCCAATATAGCCAGCGCTAGTGCAAATTCTCTAGGTTTGCTGCACATCTGAACAGCCTTAATCCAGTTAGACCTAAATTGGAAAAAAGACAAAAGCCTGAGACATATACAGGCACTAATACAGCATGCCACGTTTAGAAGAATGAACGGTGGGATAAAACATCCTATATTTTAATACTTCACTCAAATGTGCCATCTTTCGGCCATCCATCACAAAACACACCTATGTTATATTTGAATTTACCGAAGCATGGTGCTTGGAAATCACTGATTTGAAAAAACAAAGACCACTGTTTATTAATGTTGTTAGCAAAAATACAAGTAAACCAAGAGAATACATATTTTCATTTATTAATTTACCTGTGGGAAGCCCAGTTAGGGTGAAGGAATGATGCTGGGATATTGTTTTCTAGCTGAATGATAGTTAGCCTCAACGTGGATATGGTAAGAACTTTGGACCCATGTACGGACCCATTCCATTTGAACTCTCCAGCAGGAGTCAGACAGAATTTGTGTGAGAGATGTCGTCTCTTGTCGTGGTCCTCCCTGTGCTGGTGCTTGTTCAGTGCGAATGAATTCGTGGCATACTGATTATGATAAACACGATACTTCCCCTCTTGCCCTAATTTGAAATAATTGTTGAGATTTCCTTTCATCACGACTTCCTTTTTTGTGTTCATTCGGGAGACTTCACCTTGAGAGTTGACCACCAGAACCTTGCGAAAGAAAGAATCATTTTAAAGATTCACCTAAGTTTCAAGTATTTGTTTACTTATTTATGATTTAGACTTCAACTGGCTATGTAAAAATAATAATAATAAAAACATACTTGAATCCCTTTGTAGAAGCAAATAACTGTTTATCCAATACACTAAGTATATGTACTTCATCACTGATTGTACAGTTAGGATACTCCCAAAGACCAACTTCAGCATTAAAAAACCCACCATTCAGACTCCTCAAGAAGTCAAAGAGGAACCTGTTTTCCTGTTCTGAATTATGCAAAATGAGAGAGACAGCTTTGGGAAAACAGCTTCACTAGACTTCAGTAAGCTTTCTGTAAAACTTTTCCTTGGTAAAGCACAGGATCCATACATGTAGCTAAGTGAACAAATACCTTTGACTTTGACAACACGGCACGGATAACATCACTGGTCTAAGTACTCATATCCAAATTCCAAATATGAAAGGTTTGTGAATGAATATGCTAAGTGCTAACTTACAAGGAAAACCAGTTAACAAAATAAAATTAATCCAACAAACAATATGCAGACAACTGACTGCAACAAACAACATTCCAACACGCTGTTCCTAGAGAAACTAGGCTACTTAAATAAACCCCACAAACTGACGAAACATAAAAAAACCCCAAATAACCCATAGCCACACATAAAATTTAAACCAAGTAGCAGACATTTGAGAGAGATTTCCCTTTCGTCTGCATCAAGCAGTGCTACAATTTTGCAATGATTGTCTCTAAATGACAATACGGATTTATTATGAACTGGAAACGTGGCTATTACCTAGCTCCTCAAACAACAGTCAAACAGAAACCACGGTAAAGTTGTAGTTTTGGCACACCGGTTCGGAGAGATTCGAAGACAGAAGCGGGAGAAAACACATATAACTTACTACTGGCTGTACAGTAAACAATTCCCTAACTTTTACGACCAGCACGTTAAAAGAAAGGAGATGCACTAGGTCACTGTCGTACCACTCTGCACACAGCAACTAATACAGAGCAAGAGTAAAGGAGAAGGAGGGGAAAAAAGCTTTCTGTGATTTTACAATTTCACCATTTGCTGATTTATTAGGACTATTTTTATTTTTAAGAACCTCCATAGCCTACCAAAATCACTTAATTTTTAAAAAGATTATCAGTTTTCTAAAACAGTTTTCGTACTTCTTTGAGTTTTCCAAGATGTGCACAAACCTCTCTGCCTTCTTTATATAACTTATTTGCTTCATGTGCTGCAGCAGCAACCTGCTGGCTTTTCATCTGGCTCAACTTGCTATCTGGATTTCGTAATCTTGTGAGCATTCGCGTCGAACCTGGCGTGCCTTTTCCTGCGCCTGGAGAATCACTTCTTTCACCATTAGATTTCTCTCCTGCCCAGGAAAAAAAGGCTTTTAAAACAAACTTTAAAAGTTTTCTATTGATGTACGGGAGTTACAAAGTGGAAAAAAAAAAAAAAAAAGTGAAAAAAAATAATCAAAGATTCATAAACCAAAAGTTAGAGACACTACTAATATTATTACCTATGTCATCTGAAGTCTGGGATCCCCTCTCTGCATTTTCAGCATCATCAGGAGTCTTAATGGAGTCATTTTGCCCAGAGCCCAACTCACTACCGTTGCTGTTTTCAACATCTGACTGTGGAGGTGCAGCAGAAGTGCTGCTACTGTTGCTAGGGTTCATCTGCCCAGTCTCTTCTACAAAAGAACAACTTCATTTTTAGTTTTTCTTTCAAACTGGATCAATGCAATTTTTCTAGTTTTACATTTTTCATTTAAAATAGTCAGAACAACATTTTCTTCTGGACTGGAAAGAAATACCCATAAAATATTTAATTCCCTCCAGAGCACTGTATCCATGAAGTAAATTCTTGTTCTGTTTCAAGCAGTTTCAATTTTACAGATCTGAAGAACCGAAATTCACACTTGCATGAAATATGACCATATTTTAAAATACAAGACAATTTTTTTCTATAGATGCACACACAGAACACCCTCTCCTGAGACTTTGTTTTGCTTTTAGAATGCAGATTTCATGAAATTTGGTCTTCCTGCAGCTTCTATGGCTTTGTCTCTTGATTTTTTTCTTGTGCTTTTAGCTGCTCCTCAAAGCCCACAGCTCTCAAGTCCCCTCCAGTTTTCCAGCGAGTCTTTGATTGTCTCTCCTTCAGCACATTATTTCTGAAGAGTTCCAGATTTCAGTTCAATGGGCACCACTCTATGTCTAAGCTCCTTCTCTGTAAACTTAAAACCCCAGACTTTTACAGATTGATGTTTCTTCAAAATCAGTCAGAGAAATGAGTTCTTGGTCCTCAGTTGTCCTTGTTACTGTCTGTCTTGACAGCTGCGGACATTATTGCCCCCTCACTTGTTGCTAAGGCGTACACCAGGAGTATGACCTTTTAACTACAGCATCAGTAGTCAACTGCAGCTACCTAGACATAAATCACTCCAGCTTCCAGTAAGAACAAGCCACCATCCTTCAGAACAACACGGTCTTGATTCTCTGCAAGACACACAGCTTAGCTTGTTTAAGAAAAAAAAAAAATTTTTTTTTTGTTTCTAGAATTCTTCCAAGAAAGGTGACAGAACAAAACCTCCTTTTTGTGAAATATTCACTCTGAGTAGAAAGGCAATTAGGTAAATATTCTGGGATTCTCAGAAGATGCCTTAACCTGAGTACATCTTGATTTCTGGCTCTGCCAAGGGGGTGACCATCACAGTTTGATCCATTTCCTGTTTTACTAAGAGGAAAAATGGAACCATTTGTGGTGCCTGCTGCTCAGAGGAGAGTGGAAGCACCCAAACTAGACGCTCAGTAAAAGACTCATGTCCAAACTGCATTTAACAAGGATGGTGAGAGACACATTCTCATCTAGCTTTTCATTTTACTCTTATTTCCCCCTTGTTTGGGGGCAGCTGGCTCACTGATATCTCCCTCCCTCAGAAATGAGGGTCTCAAACTGAAGTTTCGTAATAGGAACACAGTATCCCTACAAATGCAGTAAATTAGATTTGAGGTAAAACCCACTCCACACACACTCTTGCCTACAAAAAAAGCCCACTAATTTAAAAATAAGCTAGCAGCTTTGGAAGGAGAAAAAGTACCTGTGAAAGTATAATAAAGAAATAATGCTAAATATAGAAGTGAATCCTTAAAATAAAATACGAGCCCATAAACAAAGTTAGCAGATATGTATCTTTTCCATCAAACCTCTATACAGATATTTTAACTTTAAAAATGGAATAAAAATAATATGAGAAGCGGCAAAAATATTTGGTTAAATATCTAAAAAGTATGCTTTCTGTCACATGCACCAGGACATTTTCTGTATTAAAAACGTGTATTATGATTATGGATTAAATCTTAGCTTTCATTTTCCCCTCCTACTGACAAAGTTTATTACAAGTTTTGGATGCATTCACAGTTGCAAGGTCAAGAGCTGCAATCTGTATCTGAAAGGAGAACTATTTCTGTAGGACAGAAAATATTTACTACCACTTGTAAAAAATATAATACACTGAGTAGGGCTACATCACAGGCTAGACTGTTTTTAGACTTTTAAGAATTGAAAAGTTATTTTAAACAGTAATCACACAATCACATGTTTAGAATAAAAGGTGGCTATGTAGTAAAGCTTGTAATAAAATGTAATTATGTCACAGAATTCTAAACCAGTACACTCAATTTCTGTTACACCTAATCAAGTCTCATTTATTCATAAATCTTAAGTTTGGTGGGTTGTTTTTTTATAGTTAAATAGTGTATATTACTAATTTGAATCACTGATATGTCAGAACAAAACATGTTTAAAACACAAGAGCCTCTGTGCTTATAATTCTGCAATCTGTTTAAAATTGCTAGCATGACAACTTTTGACATTTCAGTGCAATGGTTTACTCGGGTGAATGAAAATACTTTTCTTGTTAGTACTTTACACGGTAAATGAGAGGTTAAATAAAAAAAAAGCCAGCAGCAAATTAGAATTTGAAATAAACTCTGATAGGATGCTAACATTTGTTATGGATCACTATGGAAAAATAAAATATACAGAAAATAGAACATAAAAAGCTTAGCCATAGTCATCTTTGGGAGGCATGGAAACAAATGCTAATGTCATGGAGGGCCACAAATTTCAAGCACTAGTTGCAAGAAAATTAACTTTGAAATGTTAATGACAACGTAGCAGTAAAGGATGGCACTGCAAGCAAACAGCATGAGTGATATACGCTGTGAATGGTTTTAGTGGACAAACCAGATAGAAAAACTTAACAGATTCCCCAAATTACAGAGGCATCAGTAACAGTGCCTTCTGTACCTGAGAGTTCCTGAGGGAGCTCTGATGCCACCTTCTTCTCTGCCACGTTGTTGCTATCAAGGGTTTCTGACTGACACCCCATTGCGTTCTTCCCTTCAGAGCAACTAGTCTCTCCTGCAGAAGGATTTGTGTTGTTGTCATCAGTGCTTGATGTCACAGAGTTACTTTTATCCCCAACGACTGTTGCCTCTATAGTAAAATGCACAACAAAACTTTAGGGATATTCTTTAGGATGTCTTAGGATGTCATTTGGCATCATCCAACTTCAGCAGCTTTGTCTGTTTAATAATGCTGAAAAACATTGAGCTTTTTCCTTTTCTTTCCCCTCTATGAGGTAGTATTGTTGCAGAATCTAAGAACTATTTAACTCTGGTGAGGAAAACAATGTTAAAAATGATGTAATATTGCCTACTACAAACACGTTGGTCACAGTCTGTAAGTGCCTTCTCTACCTCAAGCCAAGGTATCTACAAGCTAGCTGTATTTAACCTGAAAAGTAGAAAAAAACTGGTGAAATGACTTAGGGAGAAAAACAATTCTAAAATACAATGACAAAGGAACTTACAAATATCACCTATTACTTAAAAAATAACTTAAGAGAATCCTGAAAAAGTCACATTAACATTTAAAGAAATGAGAGGATCTCAACGAAAGATTCTCTATACTTAAATGAAGTTCTGAAGCACAGTCATAGTTTCTTTACCTTCTGTTTTCACTTTTTCCTCATCTTGCTCAGTGGGTGTTTCCTCAGTTTTATCTTGGTCTCCAGATTCTTCTTTGCCTCTCTCAGCATCTGTCTGGTCATTATCAACATCGCTTTTGGCCTTTTCTGCTTCATCATCTGCTGTGATTTTATCTTCCACTGTTTCTCCTTTTCTTGCTCTGATAATGTCCAGAATTTCATCTACAACAGAAAGTATGTTGTCATCAATAAATAACAAACCACCACTTACAGAACCACTGACCAGAAGTAACATGACATAAATACTACTTCTTTTCAATGAGACAAAAGATAACATCCAACTTCTCATCACTTTTTCCCACTTAGAAGAAATGGTTTCTAAGATTTAATTATTGATTTCTCAGAGTCATGCATTTATACAGTGATGACTTAAATCAATTTTTAAACTGAAATATCTAATCTTCAATCACATCTTCCCCAGAACCAAAGTTGGAACCTTCACAGATTTCTAATGCTATTTATTGCTCCAAGGTAGATAAATTCAGTTGATGGGGAACTACAGGAGATACACATTCTTCCAGACTTTCCATAATATTGGAGCGAATATTGGAACTCTAATATCCAACTGCCACTGGCTTATTAAATGTTTATGAGGAGTTTTATAGATTTATATAAAAGACAGTACATCAGTACATGTAACAGTTAACACAGCTCCACTCCAACACCTGCAGTGATCACAATCTGCCACACTCCAAGCATATTAAGAATCAGAACCATACAGGACATCCCGGTCCACGTGATAACATAGTCCTACAAGAAGGCAGCACCACAGAGCCATGCTGCATGATAATTGTCCATCAGCTTCTATAAACTTCTTAAAATAAATTCAAATCAGTATTTGATTCAAAGTGCAACACCTATTTCCATTAAACGAAATAATCTTTACCATTTGCTGCAGATAGGAAAGACTTGTTGTTGCCCCTTGCTTTATTGGTGAGATCTTCTGTCACGTCCATGTGCCGATGAATTTCTTCACGCATTTCTTCCAGAGTTTTGCATAGGTCAGCTTCCCAGTAATCTTTGTCTAGACATTCAATTAACTCTGCCAGTTGTATCTTTGTGCTATAGTACCAGATTTTCTTTTCTTTCTCACTTTCTGAATCTTCCTCTCTGTTGGAATATAAAAAAAACCCCATTAAATTTAAGATATCTAAGTAGTTGACTAAAATTAGTGTCAGCCTGCTTTTTGCAGAGTACTACTAAATGCCAATACCGGAATGTGAATAAACAAGTCACATGAGGCCATTCATATGCACCCAGTTTAGTACCCAAATACTCCTTTCTCACTTCTCTCACTTTTTTCATCCCCTTAGAACTTCCTGAAGAAAGCTTCTGAAGTCTCCTTAAAACTGGTTTGTGCAATCTGGCAACAAGGTTTATTCTCATTATGTTTACCATTACTGTAACCAATAATCTACTACTAAGTCTCAAACAATCTGCAATGAAAGAGGGTATGGCTCCAGAAGCCATAAAGGGTAGAGTTTCTGACTGAGTATTAAAGAAATAGCAACGTAGGAAATTCAAAGTGCAGAATGTGACATTTATAATTTTTTTGTTATTTTAGCACCTCTATCGTATTCACCTTTGAGAGCACCAGTAACAGACAAAAGAATCATAACACAATCTCTTGAAAAGATCAAAGGAGTTCCACATTTTTCTGTCTGCTCAACAGGGCCACCTGACCCAAGCAAGCTCCATAAATATCTCAGGGAACAGGATCTCCCAGAGTGCTGGAGAGGGTTAGGAGAAGGCTCCACAGGGTTCTGCAGAAGGC
>JAAGNO010022589.1:26401-40210 GCA_033439905.1 Ceryle rudis
GTATGGCTCCAGAAGCCATAAAGGGTAGAGTTTCTGACTGAGTATTAAAGAAATAGCAACGTAGGAAATTCAAAGTGTAGAATGTGACATTTATAATTTTTTTGTTATTTTAGCACCTCTCTCGTATTTACCTTTGAGAGCACCAGTAACAGACAAAAGAATCGTAACACAATCTCTTGAAGACATCAAAGGATTTCCACATTTTTCTGTCTGCTCAACAGGGCCACCTGACCCAAGCAAGCTCCCTAAATATCTCAGGGAACAGGATCTCCCAGAGTGCTGGAGAGGGTTAGGAGAAGGCTCCACAGGGTTCTGCAGAAGGCTGCTTGATTTCAGCTTGGCTTGTTTGGCCCTGTTCAGCAGCAGCAGCCAGATCCAGGCTGGCTGTGGGCAGGCCCACTCATTTCCACCACACACCCCAGCACTCCCAATACCCTGAACACTGTAAGGATGATTTATCAGTCTGGCCTTCACACATGGAAGAGAAGCGGAAATACTGGTACCTTTGCGCTGCCTGTAAAAGCATTACAGGATAACTAATAATCCTAGCCCAAATCTTGATAGGAAGGGAAAACTGCCTGTAGTTTGAAAGAGCTACCATTGTAAGGTTTGGTTTGTGTTCCTCTTGACTGGCTACCTCCACATGGCTTATACATTAAAGACAGTAAAACCTGACCTCAGATACTCAGAAAGCCAAACCACCGGAAGGCAATTTGATCATCATCTCTCTACTATTTTCCGCATTCTGTTTCAGAAACAACTGTAATATTTGCAACTCAAGTCAGAATATTACTAAAATAAGGTGGTTATGAAGTTAACAATAGCAACGTGACTCAAAATTCAACCATTTGTCACAACCATTACTACTACAACACAGACTGTTGGTTTTGATGATAAAACCTAGTGTACTGTACTATCACTTCTCTCATAAAAGCCTTTGCTGGTGAAGAGCAACCAATTCTACTTTACCTGTTTACTCCTCCAGGCTGTCACTAACTTGGTTTCTCAGTTTTAACGGGTAAGTTTGTCAAGCTTTCTCAGAAAATAGCTCATTTCAGGAAGACTGCCAACATACTATACATCAAAATTTAACAGCTGAACATTGACAATCATTTGGCCCTATGGAATTAATTAATTAATCTTTCCATGTGTGATTTGAATCCTACCCATTAAAAAACTGCTCAGATAATACAACGAGGTTATCCACGAGTATTTTATTTCCCTTCTGCTCCATTTATATAGGGTTTTGAGCACAGAACTTCTCTTGAATTGAAGGCTATCACAACCTTAGTAACAGACGTTGAGGAACCGGTGTTTTCTCCTGACAAAAGGATAGACAGAAAATGAAACAGCACAATCTTGCTGTTGCGTACGCTTACATAAAACTCATCTGTGTCAGACTTCTTTCCAAGATTCAGGTGTATGTATGCCAGGGGAAGCCCTGGAGTGCTCATTACCAACTCACTAACAGCCAGAGAACTAACAGAGAAACCATTCAATGCAATCCATTTGAGCAAAGTTAGCTAAGATTTAAATGAACAATTAAAAGATTTAAGCTAACTTTCCCCAAATGTCATCGTGCATTGGCTAAAGGGTCCCTACTTTTACCCCATGCAGAAATCAGGGAGGCTATCATAACAAGAAGATGGAAAGATGCAAGTCTACACAAGGACTGATTCCCAACATTTGTTCTCTGACAAACCAGACAGATTTGCCAGCTTGGTGGTGGACAGGTCTGCTTAGTCTCCAGGGGAGCCAGTGGAGTCACAGACATTAAGTGAGGCCAAGCAATATCTCCCACCACTTTCATTCTCCTTCACTGCCATGAACTATTCACTGGCAGGGTTTAGAGGCAAGTTCTAAGACTGATAAAAGTGACAACACAGAAGCTGATGGAAACTTTCAAGTAAAATAATAATGAAGTAGATACACTCCCTCCCAAACTCCATGCTGATGCAATCAGAAACTGAAAAAATTCAGTAAATTGTTTAAAGCAATCTATTCAAATGAAGATCTGAAACCTTTTTAATTAATGGCAGAAAATAGAGGAGGACCCACTAAGAACCTAAACAGCATGATAAATCTTGCAGAAAAATAGATGAAATTGGTTTTGACCATCGAGGAAGATACATGCAGCTCAAAAATAACAATTTGTGTCTTATTTTTGCTATCACAACGAAAGCCAAACGATGTTTCATTATCGGTTTTCACAGATATTTGACAAATCCAAAGCATCTCAAGGTTTCTAGAAGTATAACTTGTTAAAACACTGCAGCAGTTTACTAGGAGAATGCAAGTCAAAGCTCTAAAGTTCCTGACATCTTGCACAAATAACCTTCACAACCAAAACAAATGCAACTGACCCAGAGACATCATCCTAAATTTAACAGCTTGGAAAACAAACAAACCAACCAAACAGCTCAGGAATTAAATTTTCTCTTGACCTTTTTTTTGTAAATTGTTTTTTAATATTTGCTCATGGGGGATGTATGAGAGACCTGTTCAGTGTCCACTTTCCCATCTTTGTAAAACAAAAGATGTTGAAAAGATAAACGAAACCACAATGATGGGCTTAAACAAGGCTTACTACCCTCAGCAAGTGAAGAGGGTGAAAACAGAAGTATCAGAGAACAGCAAATCTAGAAAACCCTTTAAAAGATGGGAAAACCAGTGGCGTGATAAATTTATAACATTTCTAAGGGAAGAAGGGAGAAGTAGTAAAAAGGCCCAAAAACCCCTTTGAAAAACCACAACAAAAAAGGAAGAATTTAGGTTTTCAGTTCTGTAATCTCTCTGGGCAAGATTTCAAATTGGTTTTTTTGTGCAGATTATTTTTAGCCCTATTAGTTTCCTCTGATATGTTTGATCACATGACATTGGTAAAGACACTGTTCATTTAAAAAAAAGTTGATATGCTAATATAATTTCATGAATCTGAGGGTTTAGCATTTGGCAGTTACCCTTTAAGTTATCCTTCAGTTAGCCAAGATATCAAGCATGGTTTGATCATGTTCAGCAAGTAAATGTAAAACGTTTGGTTTTGCAATACTTTGCATGCTTACTGAATCTAAGGGACATTAAAAACTGAAAGCACAGAGTTTAATATCTATGTGAATTATTAAAGTTGTATTTCTCTGGAATTTAGTTATTCAGCAAATATTTTGTCTCCTTATGAAGTGGCTTTAGCATAAAGGTACTGTATGCATAATTAAGTTTATGTCAAAGAACTGTGAAAAGTCTTGTGGAATTGGCTGATTGTGCACAGCCCACAGAGAACTGTTAAAGAGCACTGCAGCTGCAGACCTCCCAGAACAACTGTCTACCTGGTTTTTTTTCCAGTTCCATCAGGAGGATATGAAAACATTTTAATCCAAAGCACATATTTCAGAAAGAACTTGTTTTGGAAGCATGCACAGGTACATTTACACTAACAGAAAGCATGATTTCTAATGACAAGAGTTAGGATAAGGACTAGTGGAGAAAGAATCTTTCAACCCAGATGATCCCCATAAGAATACAAAACAAAGTCTTGAAACAATTAATGGATGAACTGCATTTCTACTTGTCTTTGTAAACATAAAAAAAAAAATTATTTATGTTTTGAAATATTTTATTCACAAAAAAGTAAAATGGAAAATCCAATAAAAATTTTCCTTTTGCTGTATTGTTTACGGTTCTCATCTATTTTGATTTAAAAATGGAATACTGATGTATTTTCTCTTTAAATAAATCCCAATTAAGATACAAAACATATTTATAAAACTTCATTTATGTTTTCTGAAACAAGTATTTTGTCCACTGAACTCTTAACAGGAATGCAAAATCATTTAAAAAAAAAAATCAATACATTTAACCTTTGAAAATGTCTTTTCTAGTGCAGTTAAAATTACTAGAGGAAGAACATGTGTAGATTTCAAAGGATCAAGAAGCACCTGTATGATTTTAGTTTAAAATATGTTAAACTACAGCCTGTATCAAAACCTTCTGAACAACGAATAATCCACTTCATTAAGAACATTGTTTCATAGATCAAATTTAGTCAAAAATGATAACCAATCTGCCTACACATTGGGGGCAAAACCAGCCTGTCTATTTATCTTAAAATCACCTCCTGAGTGACTCTCTGGATTTTATGTAAATTCCCAGACCTCAAATGGCAAGCAGAAGATAATTGTTGTGCCAGTACAGTAAAGCAGTGAGACAAGTCTGCCCATTGTTAGAACAACCTTTTCCTGAAGAGTTTGAAAGGAAAGATACAAAACCCGCGCAGACGGGAGACTATCCAGAAGTTATTAAAGCACAGGTAACTGGATCAAACAGAGTATCAGTTACACATCCTTCACAAACAGGCTTTTTGTGAAAATCAGACTTGCAAGTCATTTTCTGGAAACGGAAGGTAGAAAATTATGCAAGAGGCAATGGAAGAATTAGAGTATCAACAGCTTCAGGCTGACCATCACATTCTGCTGATCCATCTGAATGATGCACAACATACTGCAGAGCATGTGATTGAGTATAAACAGAGTATATATGTTAAAACAAAAAAGCAATCAGGGTATAAAAGATTTCTTGAATCTTTTTTAAAAGAGTAAGTGACACTACTGTGGCATTTATAACCCGGAGAAACTGAAAATAAGCAAACATAGACTCATTTTTACAAGTGTGAAGGAAGAAGAGAGGAAATGAAGAGCGGTGATAATTAATGCGTAAAGCATGAGTTAACAATACGTTAGAGAAAGAGCACTATATTTTGAAGGACAGAAACTATTTCTCCTCTATTATGAAAACAATTACCTAAGAACAGTCTTTTGTAAGAAAAAAACCAGTCCTTAGGTCCCTAGGTATTTTCCTGGGAAAAATGTGGAAGTAATTTTACAACTTCAGTTTCAACTTTTTGTGTAAAAAAAAAAAACCCAAAAAAACCCAGCACAATGCCCCAGTGCCCTCACTAACAGGGGTTTGATTATTATTCATATTTTGAGATACATCAGGATCAAGACCAACCAGTGACAGGAAATTGCTTTAACTATACAGAGTAGATCATTTGAAGACAGGCATTTCTTGCTATTTTGACTTTGCTTATGCCTACAGAATTGTTCACATGCAACACTTTCTGCATCTCTAGTGAGCAGATGTGGTGAATACCTTCCGAGTGCCTCTGAAAGTCTTCGTTTCAAAGGCAGAGCATCAAACCAGTACCAGTATGTAACGGCCAAATACTAAGCAAGTGACTGTATACCAAAACTAGTGTGCTGTACACCATGGGATCCCAAAGAGAGGTAAACTACTTATCAGTAACTCTTACAAGAAACTGTAGAGTTCTCATTAAAATTCCCTTTCTTTTCCTCACATTTTTGTGTTTTATGTACATTTATATTAAGATGGAGGTCCTGGTTTGGTTTCTTTTTCCTCTTTTTATATACAGATTATGTGAATATTTTGGAGAAAATGGATGGATTCATTACACGGTCTTTAAAATTCTATTTACAAAAATCAGCAAGCAATGGTCTTATCTAAAGAAAGAACAATTTTAAGATTAACAGTAACTTACAGGATATTAATGTATTAAAAATCCATTCAATACAGTATTATTGTTCAGAAAATGCAAAATGATTTGTTTACTTACATAATGATTCTTCTGTTCAGGAACCAGTATTTTCGTCTATGCCTGTCATATCCAATAGGTTCGTGTCGAATGTATGGTTTATTTTTTTGGATTTCAGCAACACAGTCAGTTACTCCAGGCACCTTATGTGCTACGCAGACCTCACACTGCCATTCGTCTTCTGGTACCTCTTCCAGAGGCGGTTTCACGCACTCCAAATGGTACACAGCTGAACAAGTTTCACAGCAAAGCAAATCCCCAAGTTTGTGACAAACCCTACAATGATCATCATACTGAATAACACCTTCTGACATTAACTCTTCACGTGCAATGTTTGTTGTAAGAAACTGATCCACTAAGAACTGCAGAACTTTGATTTTATTTTCTACTGGTCCATAAGGATAGTCCTCTGTCTCTTGGTAAGGAAGGACATGATGGTATTCCTTGTCACTCTCACAATATACCCGCAGAACCTCTGGCCACGTCATTCCATCTATGAAATACAAAGTGGAATTAACGCTATCTTTGAGGTCAGCAGGTCCAAAGGTAGTATTTGAAGTGTCTTCTTCACGTAAAACTGCTTTTAAAAGCACTATATGCATCTCTGCCATAAGTGTGCACTGCTCTTGACTTACCAGAGCAGCACAGAAGTCCTCAAAACGAAAAGGAGAGAGGCGTAAAACAGTGCCAAAGTTCCTTAGTACCTCATAGATAGCAATAACATTCATTATATGCTCACTAGGCACCATTAAGTCCTCTGAGGATTTAGGAAACTCCAAGGGTGGGATATCTTTTTCTTCCAGTATCGGAGAACGAGGACGATGCACTCTTGGTCTTCTCCTACCTGAAATAAAAATTAACAATAAGAATTTTGCCATTCACAGGTCAATGTGCTTAAACATCTGTCATCAGTGACCGTGTCAAACTGTCTAAACTATTGCAACTAAGGATTCACACCTTCACTGGTACATAAATGTGATAATACATCTAATAATCTTATACTTTACAGTATGAAAATAAAATACACATCTGAAGTTTTTCTTTAGACACTTAAAGCAGTTGCATTTCCTATATACTATACACCTAGTGAATATTTCAAATGACATATAGAATTTGAATTAAAATAGTTAAAGAGAAAGACGTTTTCCCCAGACAAAATATTAATTTAGAATTTTTTTCTGATTTTTACTCAGGATGACTAGTTGATCATTCCTTCTTGGCTTTAGAACTGGAAGCATCAAGCTTCAAACAACAGACAGTTTGTATTAATATTGCAAGCTATTCCCCTATCCAGCAAGAGTACGCAGGAAAGATCATTTCAAGCAGATGTCCTAGGACATCAATTTCAATGAAATGAAAACAGAAAGAGAACCTAAATTGCTCTGTCCACTGTTTTCTGACTAGAGTATTTCTCCTGGATACCTACAAGCCAGAAACAAAAATTAAATGTGATACTTTAGGGATATGTTTCAGGAATTCCCATTTTCCCATAACTAACAAACAAACCCAACCCCATGCTTCAATACAACAGAACAGATATCCTCAGAATGAGCAGGCGGCAGAATTATGGAAGGACAACAGCTAACACAAAAGGCTAATCTGAAGAGCTGCTTCACTAAAAAGACACCGAGCAAAATGAATTCAGCCTGAGATGCTAATTCAGATGAGATGCTCCACTTCCTTCCCTTTATTTCCACTATCCTTGATGCCAAGCAGACGGCACAACAAAAGCGTGAAGTTTTGGTAAATCGTGCTACTGGCCAGATGAAACACTGCATTCTATCAAAAGAACAAAAAGTATGCAGCTACACGTAACTATTTTCCAACTATGACTTCAAGTATCAGAATCCACTCATCAAACCTACACCACTTTGTTTAAAAAAAAACCCCAACTTAATCAACTTAAGACAATCTCATAAACTAACCGTAAAAGCACCACCATGGTTTAAAACGAAGAACTGAGGTGAAAGCTGGTTTTAGGTCCTTTGGTAAGCGTACTAAGATTCTGGTCAACAGCTAATTTTCCTCATTATCAATTCTACACAAAGAAGTGGTTGGCAGGATGCATTTTAGTCCCAGAGAAAATCCAAAGGGAAAATGAAGCTGTCCATAACAGCAATTTCATATGCAGACTTTAATAAAAAGTGACATATATGACACACTGTGTGATCTGAGACTGAAGTGACACAATCGGTATTCTGGAATTTTAAACTTCCCATTAATATTTTTTTTAATTAAATTCTATGCAAAACAGATCCTGTCAAAACAGGTTCAAGAAAATTACGCGATAAATTCCAGTCATCTTGGATATTACCACTAAGAGGAAATGGTTCTCTGGGGCATTTGTTCAACCCACCCTACTCCCATAAATACAGGAAGTAAGTCTCATGGGAAGTGTGTGTGTGGGGGGGGACACGACGACCAAAAAAGTCCTGACTTACGCACACAGATACCCAAAGACAGATCTTGCTGAATCTGATAACACCATTATTAAAACTTTAATGCATTAAAAAGGGTAAAAAAAAGTTACCAGAAAGAAAAGCTACCTTTAAGAAACACCTTGATGCACAAAAGACAGTTTGCCAAATGACTCCAGAAGAAAAATAAATCAGTCGTGAAGCTAAAATGGCAAGATGGCCCCAGATACATCTCTCCCTCTCAAACTTTAAAGAATGAAATCTTATGCAACAAATTAAGACACTCTGAAACACTATAGAATATGAACTGCCAGATGTTTCCATTACAGAAGTAATGGGTCAACATCATCTGTATATAAAAATAAATTTCCAAGTTTAGTTGAGCTCTGAGTGCAGAAAATGAAAGAATGTTTCTATGACTGTCTTCCAGTACGCTTCTGCACAAACCAGCGGAAAACATTTAATTGTGGCCAACACGCAAAAACACAGGAGTTTCACAGCCAGGCACAAAACAAGTGTTCTTGCAGCAAGAAATATCTAGATTAAGCCCAACTTTTCTATTAACGTGATCCAAAATCATATCTGCATAAACCAGAGCTGGTTTAATTAAAAGACACACACACTCAAAGGTTAAAAATTACTTGAGGGTCCTGAAGCTTCCTTCAGTATTGCAGGGCATTGAAGAACCAGTCCTAGTAGGCGGCCATGCAAGACAACAACAGTGCAGAACAGACACTCTGAAATCACTGATGGTCTTCTGAGAGTCCAACTATCACAAAAAGCTGGCAGAGCTGTAACCTAGAATTCTTCTCTCTGTTTGCAATCCTAGCAGAAAAACGTGTCTGTCACACAGTAAAGCCGTAAAAGAAACAGCCTTTCAAGAAAAAAAGCAGCAAGAATGATAACCCGGGTTTACCTAAATTAATCAGAAGTGACACCCACTCCACCCAGTAATTTCAGGCAAAGATAAACTAGAATGAAAGAACACTGCTGAAAGAAGCAACAACTCCCTATTTCCTTGCATTTGTTCCAGCTGCTCAAAGGATGAAATTATAATTGTCCTATGCATTGGTTTTATCCTTCATTGAAAAAACAAAACCAAAAAACCACAAAACAACCCAGACTGCCCCTATACCATCTTTGTTGACATTGTTTTCACAAGAGATAAACACTGGTATGTTTGTTACATCAAACTAACAGGAGAATCAAAAGAAGAATCTTAAAGACATTCCTAATAATTTCTGAAAGAAATTCTCTAACGTTTCCTCCTACAAAGGAAGCGCATTGGTACAATCACAAGTCTAAAATAAATGTGTTATCAGGACACAAAGTACATCACCATAATAAAGAATTGTACTTTGGAGCAAGTACAACGTAACTAGGTGGTTGCATTATTCACACCATTCTTTATCTTCTATTTAAATCAATTTGCATATTTTCATGTTTGCGTTGGTATAAAGCACAGAAATCTCAAAAGTAATTATAAAACTAATAGTTTAGAAGATAATGAAAAGCACTGCATGATAAAAGTGTGTGCTTCATTTGTCCACTACTTCGTGTTACGCCTCACAGCGTGCAGCAGTTACTACATCGTACCGATCCGTGCTGTAAATCACACGCCACGTTGCAAAAGATAAATCGTTTCTCTTTTTGGACACCAAACTGCTTTGAACAAATCTGCATTGCATATAATCTGGTTTCCAGAGCTAAAAAGGGAAGGGATTCAAAGACACGGAATATTTTAGAGAGAAATGGTACCCAAACGTATTTTTCTTGAGCAGCTTGGTGGCAAAGTATTTAGAATCTTTCTATATTCTGGGGTTTATTTTATTCCAAATTTCACTTTCAATTTGCCATTGATATTTGCTGTCCTGGGTTGACCAGAACCTGAAGTTAAGAAGAGAATCACAATATGTGATTTGAAAATTCAGAAATTCCAAATAATTTGGCTTCAATGTGTTAGTGTTTGATGCATCAACTGCAATCTCAAGAAACACTCCAGACACCTTGGAAAAAGAAAGAAAGAAAGAAAGAAACAAGCAAAATCATCCAAACCAATGAACACAAGCAGTCTAATCTCTCGTGAAAAAAGACGGACATTCTCTGCCAAGGTGCTCATAAATCTTGAGTCATTCTAAGTGGTTGATGAATCTGAATTAAAAGTGTAGGCCAATGGAATATGATATAATGATGTCAAAATGCTAGAGTCTGTTTTGTGCTGAAATGTGTGTATTTTACTGGCTGGATGCATAACCCTCTCCCTTGCCACTCACTCAGACAGCTGAAGAAAGGCAGTTTTGAACTCCAAATAAGGACACTGAGTTTGTTTGCAATTCTGATAATAACAATTTCTTCATTGCTAATTATCTGCAGTGTTCTGACGTCCCATACAGCTCACACTCCTCAGAAGCACTTTCAACTTCAGTGAAGGTTTCTGAAGATCACAATTCATGTTTACTCAGCTCTTCTTCATACACACACGCACAAATATCTTTTTGAAAATAAAGAAGTCTTCCTGCAATAAACACAGCCAACTTTTCAAGGTCTTCCCTTTCAAGGAAGATCATCTCTTTTCTGCAATGCAAATTGACCAATGCTTGAATTTGACATTCACTGGCAGTCAAAGCCAAGAAAAGACTGTAACTTTGGTCTCTTCAAACATCTGTATGTTCAAGTTATTTTTACTTTTAATTATTTTAGAGATTCTGGGATTTGACTTTTTTTTTAAAAAAAACAAAACCCTTGGTTTACCTTCCACAGGGAATTCTGAGTATTACCTCTGATACAAATTATTAAACAGAATCAGATTGATTTAAAAATATTCAATTTAATGACCTCTCATTAAATATTTGAGAGAAGTGCAAGCTTATGTAAACGATATACCTGATGATTACACACAAATTAATTGGATTCGAAACACCACATATGTATGTTACGCTGGGATGTATTTGAAATAAAATATGGAAGTGAAACAGTATAACAAAATCAGTATAATGACCACATTGAGTCGTCAACAGAATTACACTGCTCCTCTCTTCTGAACTTGGTATCGCTAATCACCAACTGCCATTAATATTTTCCAATTTATCTTGGTATAGTTTAAATAACTTTGGAAAAATGATTGTTATGATTTGCCTTAAATAATTTCCCATTTGTGGAAATCTCCCCTTGTAGCAGCAGGCTTTTTTGTTTAAGTAGGAAGTGCAGTATGTACTACTTTGTCTAAAACAAAAAATACCAACAAGGAGCAGGTGTACTAGCAGAAGTTACTTTTCTCTTAAACACTCCCATCACCTGACTGGACTTTAAAGTGAATCGAGATGTATCTACTCTCAATTACATAAAGTCATGTTATTCGCACTGAAGTTTCCCAAAACAGCCTCATGTTTTATTACATGTAAATTGTACACTTCTAAAATCGCTTCTGCGCGTTAACCAAATCCCTCAATCAAATTCCACAAGTTTTAGGCAGTAAAAAGAAAAAGATGTCAACTTCTACACCATTCAAATTCCATAGCTTTATTTGGAAGGATAAATTGATCTGCCAATAGCCTTCTGCTGCCATGACTGGACTAGTTACAGGATCCAGATCATCTCGAGTGTCTCAGCATTTTACTTCTATCTAGCATAAACTTCTTTTAAATCGCATTCCTTCACTAGTTGTCTCCAAAAGTGATGAAGCAGTCTGCAATGGTTGCCTCTCCCTATTTTGAATTCTCTAGTTGAAGAGTTGCCTGTAATTAAGATTCAAGAGTAAACAATTTTATTCATGTGACACATTTAATTATAGATATTGATAATTATAGTCTACACTTACCATAATCTATTAAAATAATTTATATTACAAGTATTTAAGCAAACACAGTAATGGTATTTGAAAAAAAATGAAGCTACTGAAGTAACAGGCTGAACACCCAAACCTAGAATTTTCTGAAGAACTTAAAAAAACCCAAACCCTCAGGGTTTTTTTAATTTCCATTTAGTCAGCCCATTTGCTTCAAATCCTGACCCTTTTAAAATTTATCAATGGAGTTTAAAAGCACCAAAAAGCTTGCCTCTATTTTCATTCACAGACCAAAAGAAGAAAAGCAGAAGTCCCACTTATTCTTTAACTCCTTAACACAGGCAGATATAGAACTTAAAAATACTTTAACCACCTTCAATGTATCTTCTGGTTTATATAGACAATTTTAAATCAGAGCATCTGAACGAGCTATATACATCAGTGTCAAGAACACAGAAAGGTTGTACCGTGACTAAATATGATTTTCATGCTATTGGTGCTTTAGTTGTATTCCAATTACCATACATACGTAGCCTAACAAAGAGCAAACAAACAAAAATTCACAAAAATCCAGTTGTGCCTTGTCTCACTTATGTTACACATCCCTGCACTCCAGATGTACAGTGCTAGTAAACACAGCCCTTCAGCCCGACATACTTCAACTAACAGACGGATGGATGGAGGTCCTACAGAACAAGTATTCTGCCAGAACCACTGTCTTGTTTAAACAGGGAGAGCGTGGTAGCTGCACTGCTGAGACCTAAAAAATAAACACTGGTTCCAGTATTTCTTCTTTAGAAAACTCACAACTGGTCTCATTTCTCTCCTCTAAAAACTTTCCCTTCCTCATAGTTTCTCAGCACTGGGGCACTAAGACACCAGCTCAGCATTCTTGTTCACAGCTGCAGTGGAGAGGACAGAGTACGGGCGAGACAAAAAGAGAGAGTTTCAGATACTTTGGTGATCTGCCACAGGAGGGGGGTTAAAAATATACACACAGCCCCCCGCCCCCCCCGGCACACTCCACAAAACTGACCTCAACAAGTGAAAAGACTTTGAATTTGCCCACGATAAGAGATTAATTTTTGGCTTCAAGTTCCACGAGTCAAATCAAACTACACTGCCCTTACATAAAAGTCCATCTTTAGTAAAATAGAGCTGGGTTGGTTTTGTTTTCCAGATCATGAGTCACTACAGAAACTTCTCAACATAAAGACCAGGAGCACAAGCACTCCTTAGAGAAGGTGTCCTCTCACAGGTTTTCCTTCCTCATGGGAATTCTGGCTTCTGACTACCCTTCAAAACTCACTAAGACTGTCACATTTTTGTTCGGTTTTAATAAACATACAGGAATCAGACACTTGCTGTCCCCCATTATTACTACTTTGTACCTGGCAAGTTTCAAATAAGAGTGTCCAGCAAAACACAAGATCTTGTTAGATATCACTGAGAAAACTGAAAACAGTTGATGAAAGTGTGCAAGAGAACTTTTTTTGTGTTTTTTCTTTTTTTTTTCCTTCTTCACAGCAGAATGCATAAACTGAATATAGCCACATGTTTGTCACAACATCATCCAAACTGGTTCCTTAATTAAAAGTCAACCTCTTGGGAGAGCATTTGCTCAGCTTACACCAAAGAAGAAAAAGCAGTGAAATGAATCAGTTTAACATAAACCAAGAATATATTATGAAAAGCAGTACCAAAATAGAAAAATCTAAATCTTTTTCTTGGGATGGGCAAAATTAAAGGCTTGACTTATACAAAACACTCCCCCCTCTTTTAAAAACACCAACATGACAAACAATCACCATGTTTCTAATACAAGTCAAATAATATCTTCTAGAAAAAAAAAAAAAAATCACTTTAAGTGCATCTCCAATTTGAACATCCTCTGCAACAATCACACCTAACTCAAATGTATTTATTTTGCCTGGAAAAAACCAAACAACCAGAGACCCAAACAAACAACCAGAGACCCAAACAAACAACCAGAGACCCAACCA
>JAAGNO010022592.1:6582-23017 GCA_033439905.1 Ceryle rudis
TGCAGATAGAAGAACTGAGCTGAAAAGTAGAATCACTGAACAGAATTAGTTCTGTTCTCACTCAAACCAGGACAAAGTTGCATGTAAACAAGGGGCAATCCTGCTGCCAGAAGACACATGTTAAGGTAGGAGGAAGTGCTGTTATAGCTGTTGTGTGTGTCAGCTGGATACTTTCTTCCTGTGTATTTTTTTAATCCTATTACTTACTAGATTCTTACATGTTTCAGTATCTCATATACAATTGGTTCAATCACTGTATGTTACGTAAACAGGTAGGAATATATGTTGTAATTAGGTAAAAGTTTAAAAAAAACCCCAGAAAGTCCAAACCAAAGTGCTATACAAGCAGATTCACCCATAATCAAGGGAAGCAGATGCATTTTGACTTCTTTTTAAGTGGCTCCCAAGAGGGTTCAGGGCACACATCACGAATACATTTGATGGTCTCTGAGGCACCAGTGTGCAAATCTGAAGTGGGTGGGGCTGTTAAATCCTGTTCTCCTTCATTACTACAAAGGCCTTTTACCTAGTCTTCTGGCAATGTTGTGACCAGTCCTTTTGCACTGTCAATTTCCTTAATACCAATGTCACAAAGAAAATTAACAACTTGCAGCAGCAAGTAACAAAACTAAGGACCTGTTAACAGTCCTTCTCTTGCAAATGAACAGAACCTCAGGATCTAGTTGGGTTACTCTCTCCTTTATTTTTCCACCAGTCTTACTAGACAAGGAGCAGGCATACAACACAATTCTGTACTATATCACAACAGAAAGTAAGACTAAAATTTCAGGCTGTAGGAAGAATTATGTTCTAGACCCACCATTTCTCTATGATTGGTCCTCACTTCATCTAGGGCAGCTGTCTAGTGTGGGGTTTTGTGACACTACTGTCAAGGGTGAGGGATATCTTACCATGGGGTGAGCTACCCTCTGCAGATGTTTGTGTCTTTTCATGCTACTGCAGGAACCAGATGGTAGGTTCAAACTGGTCACTTAACTTTTGATAGGGTAAATGAATCTCACTTTAGTCCTATCCAACTGCTATCACTGTTGAATGTTGTACTCCTCTCAAGCAATATAGGAAAATATTATCCCACATGAACATACCTGCCATTACTCCAGATGCTCTTCTACATTCATGCCTCTTCCCAGCAGCCTGGGCTGGACATTGTGTTCATCTGGATTCAAGGTAGTCTCTTTCTTCCTCTGAGAGACGGACAGCTGTATGTTCTTCCCAGTGACAAGTGGCACTTACTGAGGTAGGACTGATCTCACTGTGGTCTCGGGTACAGCCCCTTGCCCTTACAAACAACTCTGCTGCATCAGCTTCTCCTAAGGTTTGCCTCCCCTCCAACATGCACTCACATATGCGAACACACAACTTCATCAATTCTCCCAAAATTCTAGCAGGATGAAAAACTAAATTGAGGAAAAAAATAAAATTAAACTGAGCTGATGAATGCTACTGAAATAAACATATCAGAACACAACTCATACTTCATCTGAGCAGAAGTTCATTCAGCACAACTAACAGAACATATCCATTTCTTCTTTGCTTTTCATTTTAGTCATTCAATCATCACCAAGCACCACCCAAAGAACAATAAAATTTCTTATTTTCTACATTAGATTTCTAATTATAATTAAAACCATCTAAAAATTGGGTATGTACCTTTTTACAGGGAAGGCTAAAGACAATTAAAAAGCTGAGACATACTAATATTCATAGTTTATTGTATCCTTTTATAATACTGACTAGAACGCCAGATTTAATAATATTGGATGCAGGTATAAAAATAATCCAATCCTTAAAAATTATACTTTGCTTCTACAGTACTGCATAATTAGTGGAGGCTGAAAATATGATACAACTTTAAATAATACTGGTTTGGAAAACGTCCTCAGAACACCAGTGACTTGGAAGCAAACATTCAGAGATACAAGGAAGGAAACAGGCCAATGTCAAGAATATAAAGCAGGTTTACAATCAAGTTGATAAAAGAAGCACAAACAAATGCTGAGAATTTACCTTGTGAAATAGAGCTCACAAATGTGAGCTTTACTACTGCAATTCTGAATGCTGCTCAAATAAACAATCATGATTTTAGACACCAACTTTTACCTTCTGTTAGGAGAAAGTCCTGTAGAATTTGACAGGGCTTAAAACAAATGTCTGTTAAAATCATAACAGAATTTCCTTTAAAAAGGGAACCTATGAAGTATTTATTCTGTTGGTTGTTTGTTGGGTTGGTTGTTTTTTTCTTTAAAGTAAATCCACCCTAGCAGATTTTCCTGGAGACCTTTTGTGTCAGGTGAATTCTATGGCACTGCTCAAGAGAAGTAATCAGCTTTTACTCTATTCAACAGAACTTCTCCATACAGGATTTTGCAGATCTGAGGGCTGCCAGCTGCAGTCAGTAACCCAAGCAAGTCTCCCATCCATTCTAGCATTTTACCAGAATAAGACCAAGGAACTCAGCAATTACATACCACTTTTCAGGAACATCAGGCACCCTCAACAAGGATATGACACATTTGCAAAGCAAACTACACAGAGAAGAGGTGGCATCCCACATACAACCTTACAGTAAGTAGAGAAGCCACATTCACTTTACACATTTACTTCTGCAAAACAAGTAAGCATATTCCTTTCCTTTTTTTTTTTTTTGTTTGTTTGGATTTTTTTGTGTGGTTGTGGTTTTTTTGTTGTCATTGTTTGTTTTGTTTTGTTATTTCTTAGTCCTTCATAGATTTATGTCCTGCTTTTCAATTGTAGCAGCTCAAGTGAAGGAAGAATTGAATACACACTGCAAAGCTCCTGAAACCTTACAACCACACATCACATAGCCCTTTTGAAACTGGGTGATCTTGCTTCATTTCTGAAAGGACAAATGACAGTGAACTGAAGACTAGTTCTTATCTGTGACTGCACGAAGCTCCTCTACATCCCTAGAAGATCCTACAAGATAGGAAACAGGATGGATGATCAGTAAAACAACTACACAAAATTCACATTCATTCTCCTTTCAGAAAGGTGTTTCAGATCTCGAAACTGTTTTGCTCAATCTCACATAATACAGGTCCTGTTACAGTAATAACCATACTTTTTAAAACTAAATACAACATGGAAAGGCAACAACAGCATTGTAGAAATAGGCAAAACACAGAGCCATGGGAAAGCATGTACTACACACAGGTGCCCCTGACGGTGGAATAACTCAGGCCTAGAAAAAAATATTACAGTCCATGAGAGTTATCCTGGTCACTGTAATGGATGCTGGATTAGGTCCTCTGTGTGTAAAGAGGAAAAACATTAGTCAGGATAGGAAGAGTATTTAAGTAAAATGCATCCGTTCTTGTTAATTTAAGGAAGAAAACTAAAGATTAAATATCACTATAAGGGTATGAGAAGTCCAGATGGCTTTGGAACGGATATGGCCATTGATCAGGATTAGAGACAAGTCATGGGGAAGCACTTGGCATGTCTGCAGTAATGTCCAAACCCACTCTGCTGCTCACTCGGTCAGGTCCCAGCAAACAACCTTCCCAAGTATTGGCACAAACAATTTCACAATGACAAGAACCTCTCTCCGACTGCAATTTATTGCTGTTTTTAAACCCTTTTACTACCACTCACTGTGGAAGCAAATACCTTTTAGAAGGCTGGTCACAAGGGGTGGCTCAGTACCTGACCATGACAGTGGGATATACAGGAAATGCTGCAACAGCAATGAGATTTATTGCTGCTGGGTTACCCAGTGCTTTAAATGAGGATGGCAAAGGGCATCAAAATGCTGCTGTCCTGTTTTTTCCTCATATAGCCCAATTCGGTGCTGTGAGATTTCAACAATACGTATAAAGCCCCTGATTTTTCCAGTGCAGCTGAGAGGGATGGCCAGGGCGAGCAGTGGTGCAGGGCAGGGACACAGGAAGGCTGCGTGTACGAGCCTCCCTTTTGAATGCTCCCTCAAATCTGCATTTTGCTGCTCTGTTCACTGGGGCTGCCTCTCCAGGGCTGGCTGCCAGGGGCATTTCTGTGGATGAGGGGCTTTTGTCAGCACAACTGGCAGAGCACGAGAGCAGCAAATGTATGCCTCACGCATCTTTTCCCATCAAGCAACAACATAGCATTTTTTCCAAAGTTAATCAAAAATACACCTAGACACCACCCGTGGGCCGACTGCTCCCCTAGTTTTCCACAGCACCCAGAAGCAAGAGAAAATTTCTGTGTAGTGTGGCTGTAATTTTTCTTCCTTTCCCCACACCTGGCTGACCACTTGCATCCTCTTTACAAGAAACATACTACTTCTATCTTATTCTCTCGGACAGTAGAGAGCAATTCCACTTGGCAAAAACATACAGTATGCTCAAAATTTGCAGATTGGGGTAGCTAAAAGTAATCTTCATAGTCTGAGAAATTAGCTGCATGTATTTAGACATCCTATGGGGTGTTAGGTACTGAACAGTGAGCCATCCACACTTGAAAGTGGGCTTAAGGGCACCTGA
Source organism: Ceryle rudis (assembly GCA_033439905.1). Lineage (NCBI taxonomy): Eukaryota > Metazoa > Chordata > Aves > Coraciiformes > Cerylidae > Ceryle > Ceryle rudis. The sequence goes on from JAAGNO010022592.1 coordinate 11,088, forward strand.
AGACCCTCTCGCATTTGACAGTGACAAACCCCGCTCCACTGCCAGACAGTGCTTAGTTTATGGCAGAGGTGGAAGCAGACAGAGAGAAACCCAGTAGCAGCTTGAACAGAGGCAAGCTGCACAGAAACAAGTGCCAGCCCTGCCACGGCCAAGCAAGCCCATTGCTGCTCGAATGTGGCAGTAAATAACTGCAGTAAATAACTGTCATGAACTGTAAGGAAACACACTCCACTGCACCCACCCCTTCTGCCCTTGTGGAGCTGGGAGTTGATGGGGCTTGGGTGAAGATAGAAGCACTGCAGCACAGGGAGTGGCAGGGCTGGTGGAGATCGATTCAGTCCCAGCTGCATCTGCCAGCTCTGCAAAGACTTCCTGGTTTACCGTGTGGGAAAGCACCTGCACTCACCCCAGTGCTGACACCTGCTTAAATCCTCTCCCACCTGCTGAGTGGGCCCTCCTAGGACACCACAGAAGGTGCTGCAGGTCAGGAGAGATGCTCTTCCTTTTCCTGTGGACTATGCATTGGCTCTGTGACTCCTTTCTTACCAAAGCTAAAAGGAAGGACAGGCTGCAATGGATACACTGATAAGAAATTTCCCAATGTATACCTCTCTAGCAGAGAGAAAAATTCAGTGCAATAAAGTACACTCTTTGGGAAAAGGCCAAGTTTTGCTGTCCTCAATCAGAAAAACCTGCTGGGTTTACTGAGACCCTTTCACTCCACATACAGCATTAAGAAGAATTTGAAGATCATTAAAAAATGAAAACTAATTACTTGCAAACTTTTGTGTGTTCTCAATTAGGAACAGTCCAATCTTATTTCCAGAAATTCCTTGCAATTGGCTGTGAGATACAGACCAGGAATTTTGTTCATATAGTTCATGTTACTCTTTATATAGAATGATTTATCTGCAATTGGTATTTCCTACTTTTGCCCTTTGTACTTGGTACAGACAGGAACATTTCCCAATTTTTGAACTATTCAAACTATTAAACATATTTGCCTATAAGTGTGTGCCTAAACCCTTCCCTATCTGACAAAATGCTGGCATGTGGTTAAATCATACCATCACTGCTGGGACACTCTTCCTTTTTGCTCAGCTGCTTTAGTAAACAGGGTCAGAGCCCAGTGCTCGTCAATACACTGTGGATTTAGACAGACAAACCCCTGCTCCATACCATGGGAAATGCAGCCCTTTCTGTCCTGGGCACTCCCAAAAACAGAGGCAACTCACATAGAAACATAGAACTGCATAGAAACAATGCTGCCAATGTCCTTTTTGAAGGACCCCACAGCACAGCAGGCTCAAGCCCTTAGTTCACACCATCCAATGGATCCTGTGTAATTAAGACATTGGCTGCCTACGAAAGGGAGAAGAGCATCATTCATGGACTGGAAACACTGATCAGCATGGCGGGGAACAGCCAGTTCTTGTGCTTTATGTATTACACTGTTTTGGATACTGTAACTAGATTTTTCCTTAAATATAGCTCCTTAGCGCAGCTGTACTTCCCATAAGCATCCATTCATTTCCTCCCCACAGTTGAGATAATCTGTGTACAACCACCTCTGAGGTTGATTATGGATCAGACAGGTATGAAGTTGCCTGCATCGCTGACCTAAGATCACATAAGTACAAAGAATACTGTCCTAGGCATCCTTAAAGATCTGCTTTTCTGCAAGACCACACTGCTGTTTCTACATAGTAGATAAAGGGTGAGGCATAAAAAGACACTGCCTATGTGTGCTATGGCTGGTGCACCAAACTCTGTCTTTTCAAGTACATTTGTGGTGCCTTTCCTGCCCTGCAGTTTTGAGAAAATAGAAGTAAATGTGCAGGGAGCAGAAACCTCTGAGCCCAGGCAGCTGATGACTGTCTCACGCCAGCTCCCCTTCCTCTGGGTAGCTGTTGCTCACTTTTGGTAGGGAACACAACAGCCTTCAAAGTGCTGGGAAAGGATATGGGGACTCACAGCATCTGTGGGACATACGTACTACTATCTGCTCCTCATCACTTCAGGTTTACTTCTGGGGAGGAACGACACGACACATCAGCATCTGAACTGTTGTTCTCACTTGGGGTTAGGCACTTTGGGGGATGGATCCCATGGTCCTTTGTGCTTCGGTCAGCTGAGTTACCTTATGAACTTACTTATAGGCACTGTATCTTTTTGAGCACTGTGGGAGAGAAGGGAATATCAGAGGGTATGTGCCCTTCAATGAAACTGGCTTACGTATGTCCTACGTGGCCTAGGACGTGATGGGTTAATGGCTAAGGAATTGTGCTATTTGTTATCCTCATACAAGTAGCCACCTTGAATTAAAAGCACAGTCACAATTAGGGCAAGGATCGATATGTGGATCCTACAGTTGGACAGGGTTTGGATGACTCAACACTGCAATAAAGATAAGTGGTAAATATACTTCATTAATAAAGTCTCTTTCAACACGCAGCTCAGGTCAGAATACAGTCCATGAGCTTTAAATCCGATCTTCCTGAGAAGTGTAATAACTTACATTCTTCAGCTTTTGCCAAGGTGCGTAATATGAATTAACACACCTAGGTGAGGAAACCACCTGGTCTGAATCAGTCGAAACTAGGACAGAGAGAAAGCAAAGCACTTCAGTATAAGTGATCTTTGCTCTGCTAGGATGGAAAGTGTCATGTTTTTCTTTCCCTTAAATGCACCTGACCACAGTGAGCCTTATTTTCCCATGTACTGCAAATCTCCACAGCTCCTACGGAAGTTGAGGTGGGCTTGAAGTCTTCAAAAATGTCTCACCTACAATGCCCAGAATTCAGGTCCCACCAGCCCAGCCAGGGCTATACTGTTATTGCTCCTTCCCAGATTCCTCATAAGGCACATGCTGAATTCCCAGCTCATCTTTTTCTTCCCAGTGGGCAACTACTTAACATTATATTGCTCTTTCCATAGGCATTTAAATCCCTGCAGGGAAACAGTGCCCCACAAGATCCTATACGTAAGCACTATGATGACATGTAGTGTCATTACTTCTGAACAACATTGAACAAAACAACATACTCAGACTCTTCCCTACACACAGGAAGTTTTCAGAGTGGCACTGTGTCTTCTCTCAGTTTAAATTGCAGTGGTATGACTAACTTTCCTGTAATCCTTGCAGACAAAACATGAATTCAGCCAACATTGCCAGGCACCAGGCTTCAGGAAGGACCCAGCTAGCTGAAGAACTTCTACCAGTAAGAAGGTGAGGGCCAGAGGACAGGCCAGCTTCCCTGTCACATGAGAAACAGAAATCAACACAGCAATGTAAAAGGGAGTGGACAAACATGCCCTACCAAAAACAGTTGCACAGTGAGTCTTTGCATGAAGGTTGGCTAAGAAGACAAGCACAGTCAACAGTGAACAAGGTCTGTAAACAAAACACTCCCTAGTGGTATCAATGCAGAGTGCTGGGCACAGTTCATCTGCCTGTAGTGATCCATGCTTGCCATGTAGCATAAAGAGTGAAGAATCAGCACAGAACAAAACTGGAGTATGTGTTCACTTCCATCTGGGTCTTTTAGTGATGTGCACCTTGAGCCATTGCCTCCTCCTCCTCCTCTCTGCTGCTCAGCAAGTACAACCATTCCTCAGGCCAGCAATGCTCATCATGAAGTTCAAAGTCCTTCCTGTTAAATGGGAAGAGTAAGATTGATGTGGGCTGAACTGCCCAGGAGACAGATTGTACCTGGGTATCAAGGGCAACAAAACTGTGTCAATCTTCCACTCCCCCTCCACTCCCTGCTAAAAATAGTCTCTTCTTCTGGTTTCATCACTAATGAAGGATGGATTGTATTGTCCAGGGTAGATGCATGAATGTCGAGATCCAGGCAAACCAGTGTAGGGAGGATAAAGTCCATTTCTTTCCAGTTCAGGATTTCTCAGTCCGGTTGGCTGTATCAGCAAAAAAAAAATAAAAAAAAAAAAATAAAAAGGGTCTTATTCTCACACTCAAATCCTCTTCAGGGACAGCCTTACGACCTTTCCCAGCAGTTATTTCAGTAACTAGAGAGAACAACTTCATCACTAATGATGTCAAAAACCTAGAATGATTTTTGCTATGGGAGTAATGCATTGCCTGAAGGTATTATACTGATGCAATCTAGTTTCAACACCTTGCCAATTAGCAGCCTAAAGTTTACCTGACTCCACCAAGCCCAGCATAAGTACACAGTTAATTTTTAGTCCACGAGATCTGTGCTGATGAGCTCATGTATTGAAACTCTCTCACAAAGAAAGGATATTGTCCCAGAGTCATCCTTAAAGGAAATGCTTCTAGAAAATCAAAGGTAAGTCTCCTGCTTTTAATGTTACCTGACAGTGCTTCTTTTCCCATTAACCTTACTTACCCTCCCAACACAGGCATTTGAATTATATGTCAAATACAAAGTGACCAGCAAATAACATCAAGCCACTTGGTTTGATCTGTTACAAAGCAGACCCATGCAAAGCCCTCATCACCTACTGCTTGCTAAAAAGCTCCCCTTTCTAGTCACCAGCATAATAAAAGTCTTAAAAAATGGTTAGGAAATGCATTTTCATTTCCAAATCTCTCATTCTTACTGGAAGCAGGAAGGAGGATTATTTCCACTCATGCTGTACAACCCAGTAAACTTGCTTCCTGGAAAACTGAAAATGCAAGCCAGAAAGAAGTATTGCTCGCTGCTCTCTGCTCTGGAAAGCAGGAGTCAGGAGTGTGTAATTTGGGTGAAATCCTGCAACCTTCACTCACACAAGTAACCCCCCCACACCTTAAGTACATCCAGTATGTTGTTGCAGATGAGTGACAGAAGATACACTAGCATCACAGCTCCAGATACAGACACTAGCAGATGGTACCAACCAAAACAGCAGGTCTTGTGCTTGTGTCTTTCTGTGCCCTACACAGCCTATTACTCCTCCACCACTTATTTCCTGACATTTGTTCCCTCAGAGCTGAAGGGATGCTCCTTATGCACCCTTTCTGCTGCAGGAATGGGCCTGAACCCTGGAGAATGGAGTGGAAGAGGGGTCCTCAGTGACCAGCATCTTCCCATCTTGGGGTCAAGTCCCCCCAGCAGATGTCTCAACCTTCCAGCATCATCAGTGCAGGTGGAAGGGAGAAAACTACCCACAGGGATCCCTAGCAGTCAGTCCAAATCCTTTAACTATCCTGCTCTACTCCAGGATTGGGATTTTTGGGCATCTACCAAAATGTTATTTAACATTTCCCTAGCACTCTTCCTAATGACATCTCTTTCTGATATTCACACATCTAACAGCTTGAGTCTATAGGACTCCCAGTGCCTTGCTGTCTATGGAAGTCATTTGCTTTGCTCTTTTATTTTGCAAGAAAGGGATCTATACTTCTGAAAATAAAGAAATGTGGCACAAAACCCAGGCACAAAGGGTTAATAGTTAAGCTCTGGATAGATACCGAATAATACACATCTGTCATCTGCAACAGGTTCTTGGTGCTTCCATTCTCCTGCATCTCTATGGTCTCTCTGCCCCACTCCTGTGCCCGGGGGTTCTTCGGATATTCAGCATATGGTGACATCTGGAAATCCCCACTCTTGAAAATGAGTTTACTTATGTCATTTTTATTCTTCCTGTTTATAAAATAATGAAGGAAAGAGAAAACATACAACTTAACCTGCTATCTTGTATGCACTTCTGACATGGTTTCAGGAGATTCATGTTATGTTATGAACCTTGACAGGAAACAAAGATTACCTCAGAAGGACTACAGCCCAATCTTCTGCTTCAAGGCAAAATCAGATACAAGGTCAGATTGTGCTACTCAGGCATTATCTGGCGGGATTTAAAGGGATTTGAAATCTCCATGGTTGGAGATGGCATTACCTCTCTGAGCAACCTGTTCCACTGTCTTACTGTCCTCTTGGTGAAAGAGTTTTTCTCTACACTCAGTTTGAACCTCTCCTGTTTCAATTTCTGCCTGTTTTCTCTTAAAAATGTGTGCATTCACCTGAGCCAGTGAAAACCTAATTGAATTCTAGGAAGAAAGAAAAATATATAGGAGCCTCCATAGTATTCAAGTCTCCGGATGCTCAACTATAGCACTTCCAGGCAGTATGTTAATTCCTAAAAAAGAACTCTTGTAAGGGCCAGGTCTGAATTACCCCAAATGCCCCTACATGACTACCATGTTGTAGGAGTGGACTTTCTCAACACTTGTAGTTCAAACAGAGTACCCTCCAGGAAGTCACATAACCTGCCAAAAGCCAGGACTCATGAAAAGATCAGTTCATTTCTGCAGAGATCTGCACTCCTGAAGCCTGAAGGTCTATTGCCCATTACACTTCCTGGCTGGGGCTTAAAACATGGGGGAACAAGTGTACACCACTGTGCCAATTAAAACATTACCACATAATCCCTGGAAATGTTTAAGACCAGGCCGGATGAAGCTCTGAGCAACATGGTCTAGTGGTAGTTGTCTGGACAACTACCACTCTGCCCCACCCAGGGCAGAGGGATTGGAACTAGATGATCTTCAAGGTCCCTTAAAATGCAAGCCTTTCTTTGACTCTATGATTCTTTGTTACTGATAAATCCAGCTTCTAGCTTTAATTAGAGCACTTTGCAATTCTGTATTTCGGAGCTGGACTGGGGGGAGAGTGCGTTACTGCAAGGCAACCCTTTCGTGATATATAAATCAAGAAGCAGAGCTTCCTCGGCAAGCACATCTTGCCTCTAGCTCAAAGCTACCTGCTGTTACTGGAACTACATGTGTACACACATGTGTGCATCTGAGAGGTAGAGACATACAGAGTGAGGGTACATGCAGGACTTGTCCATAAAGGAAAATGAAAATAGCCTTAAATACACTCAAACACCACTTGAGCAATGGACAGCAACCCTTTCTGTCATCTATAAACTTCTGCTTTCTACTTAGCTTGCGTTTTTGGAGACTGCTCCCTGGCTTCCTTAGAGCTCTGAGTGGGAAGGACACCTTTGCCCCTCCATCCTTAGAGGACGATTGCCAGGTGCATCCTTAAGAGACGCGCAATTCAATTTTATAGGTTGGATGACGGGGGGGGGGGGGTTGAGCAGAGGGCAAATTAAGTACAAATCATTTCAACCGATGGCCCTTTTACTCCCAGCAGATGTTCTTGGGCAGCCACTGGCAGCAGGGAGAGCTCCGTGGACCAGCAGCGGGCCAGCGGGGACAGGAACGGGGGGGGAGAAAAAGAAGGAGAATTAATTGCCAGTTCAAATTAAGTCATTTTCATGTTTAGTGAAGATAAAGATTATTTTTTAAATGGTGAAAAAGAATAACAAGACTGAGACAATTTGGCCACAGTACTGAGCCTGTCTCCTCTCCTTTCTTCCCTTCTGAGGTAGTGGCAGCACAAAAGGGGACATATTTTTCCTCCTTTGGCACTTTGGCACTTGCAAGCCAAGGCCCTCCTCTGGCTTTGCTCTTGGTACAGATCTGGGCAAATATTTTCATGAAATTTCCTTAGAAAGTAGAGCAGTGCCCACTGTCTCAGTGTCATCACTGACCTCCTAAGGAAGGAGGTGTCCTGGTATTTCCACAATAGCTGCAATAGATTGACCTGAAGGGAACAAGATTCCTACAGCCTTGCTCAGATGGCCAATTCAACATAACTTTTCCCTTCTCTGGGAAGGCAGCCAGCCTGCCAGCTGCAGCCCAGGCCACCCCTTGGTGGACCTGGAGGGCACTTTCCTACACCTCAGTGAGGGCAGCCTTTATTAAAAGGAGAATTACAATATTAATAGGAACATTATTTTCTTGTTAATGACAAAGAACTCAATTTCTTCATACTTGGAAGCAGTTATATACCCAACTATGCCAATCTCAATATTATCTCAGATGGGTACTTGTTCCCTGGAGGCACTTAGGGGAATGACCTTATGTCCCACTACCTTTGATAAAGCACTGCCTGCATGCATATAAATCAATTAACATCATCAGCTTATGCTAATTTTGAATTTAGATGGCACGATGGAAATAAACAGGGGTGTTTATGCCTGTCTAGAAAAGAAAACACAATGACAAGCTTCCCTCCTCCCCACTGTACACACACAAACACACCCACGCTGGTGTGCACACACCACACACATTGGGATCCAGCAAGCCCCTGCCCTGTAAGGAGCCTTCATTTAGCTGCTTGTGCTGTCTCTGTTTTCTACAGGGATTTGGACAAGCAGAGCAACCAAAATAACACTGTGCGGCATATAAAGATCCCTTGTCAGCCATTTGCTCTCTGTTTTGCTATTGTGTCATTCACATTCCTGGTTTTTGTTGTTGCTCTGGTATTGCTTGCTTTAATTTAGGATACTCTGAGGGTTGTGGTGTTACCAGACTGACATGGAAAAGACATTTAGAAGTGGAAAGGGTCACTCTATTCATGAAGACTGCTTCCTTTTATCATAGCCTGACTATCCACAAGGAATAGCACATCACAGCCTCCTCCCACCCCACCAGAGAGCATGACTTACTGGTGTTAGTGGTCAAGAGCCATGCCAAAGCATCAAGTCCGGGCAACAGCAGGTCACGCAGCTGTGAACACATCCAGAAGGGAGACCAAGCCTCAGGACACAGAGGAAGATCGAAGGAGCCCAAACAGCCTTTGTGATCAGACTGAGTGAAAATTTCCCTCCTGACCTCTTCCTTGACAATCAGGCAAATGGTTCATAGATGGTGGCCAAGGCATAGCAAGTAGACACCCAAGGAGATTTAAGACCTTACAAGCTTATCAGCAGAAGCTCCTTGTGTTTCATTCTGGAGGACTTCCCCTTGCCCAGGCTCTATGTCCAGACAATGAATTGAGTATGAGGGTGACAACCAGAGAACAAAACACTTCAGCATATGACACATTTTAGTGTAAGACATGCGGAACTGTGTGCTGAGAAGCTATTCTCTGCCACTGACATATCTTCATGATAAACATATTCATGAACTAGGGATAATTTTTATCTCTGATTAAAGCTGTAAGCAAGCACAACTCTTTCCCAGTTGACAGCTCTGGGCAAGGAATGGATATGGCAGAATTGTCTAAAATACAAGTCAAGTTAATTTCCTTGGATCCTGCAATTCTCATCAACATGGGCATTTTCTGACGATCTGATTTACTTACCAGCAGTGCCCAGCCTTCTATGCCAAGGCAAAGAAAAACAGAGGACATATGCTGAAAAATTTGTAGCATGGTCCTCTAATCAAGTGCTGGCTCCATCCTGTATCCTGTTATAAATTGTAATCTTACATTGTGTCTACTGTACACATGTCATTATTCTTTCCTCTGGTATCCCATGCAGCTCTGCCTGATTGCATTTAAATACTTAAGTCATTATTGGTTCTTCTCTTATTTATACATTGCTTGGCTTGGTGGTTATCTCGTTTTCCTATTAGCGAAGGACCCAAGGTTACTTTTATTCTTCATATCCGAGGAGCCAATTAGCTTCCAGCATCCTCCAATGCCATCCCAATAAATAGAGGCAGCTCTAGCTGTATTTCCTTCCACAGGGAGACCAGGATGTTCAGCCAATTCTGAACCCAGTCTTAGCACTTCTTCATGGTTGAGATATTCAGAGGATGGTCTCAGCTGAAACACTGACCGCTTGCCTGATTACCATGTGTGCTGCTTTCCTCATTGCTTTTCTATTACGCTCAGAGAATCTGTGTATCCCTTTCACTCCCAGCCCAAAGAAACACCATTCCTGGACAATATTAGGATGAAAATATCTCTTGTTGGAGGAGAAAAGCTGAGGGCTTTTTTATTTTGACAATAGCATACACTCATCTTTTTGTCTTTTGTGCAGCTACCCTGCTTCTTCCGTACAAATCCACAAAATAAAATTATTCATCTTCCATTTAAAACTGCTGGGGGCTAGGCTGGCCCCTGTGCAGTCTAGAGGTAGGAATTAAAACACTGATATGCTTTCATGGAACAGCTGTCCTAAAAAGAGAGTGAGGCACCGGCACACCCTAGGCACAACCCCTCCATAAATAATGTGGCTCCAGCCCTGCTAAATATCCTCAGTAAGTCTTGCTAGGAGTTGTGGGGAGCCACTATATTCATTCAAGACTATGCAGCGGAGCAGCATAAAGCTTCCTTGCTGCTTGTGGGCAGAGGAGCAGTGTCAGCATCAGGCACATGCAGGCAGGCAGTTACATAGGGATGCAAACTGATGGAGAAGCAGCATTTATGGTGGTCTCCACCTTTATGCATAGCCATGATCTGTGCTTTTTCCTACTTTTGCTAAACCTTCATCCTTCAGCATAGGGGAAGGTGAGACTGTGCAGGTGGTCACATTCCTGGGGGCAGGGAGAGTTATGTGACTGAAAGTTGGCCAGGTCCTGCCATTGCTTTACACCCTCCCAGCTGGTAGCACTACATCATCCCCACAGAGCCAGGCAGGTGCCTCGGCGCTTGCAGAGGGGGAGGGCAGGGATCAGGCATGAGTCAAGGTCAGGAACACAAGCAGCCGTGCAAGGGGAGAGTGCATCACAGGCAGCAGGGAGCCTGCTTCATGTTGAGCCTGGAGCAGCTCAGAGAGGATGATGCGAGTGTGGGACTGCCCAGCTACAGTCATGAAACTGGACTTTTCTCTCCTTGAGAAATGGGAAGAAAATGAGCCAGCAAAGCACTGTTCTGGTTAGATTGCTAAAGAGGAGCATGCTGAACTGAAAGGCAAGGAGGTTCAAGATGGGTAGCTGCAACAAGCATATAGTGAAGGATAGAATGTGAAATCTTGCAGGCCAGTGGCAAGAAAATCCTCCATTTGTGAATCTAATAGGCATGTGGTAGTAGTTGAGCCTTCCCATCTGGCCCTTCTGATTAATCAAGAGCCTCTAAACCACAGAAATCTCCAAAAATATCCATTGACAAGAGCTGAGAGTGTTGAGAGAAAGTAAGACAACTCCAACTGTGTCTGCAGAGGCTGTGCTTGATGCTAACAGGTGGTGACGAACATCGCGTGATTTAGAGCTCAGAGGGGAATAGGAATCTGAAAGATCAAGTATCGTTCCAAAACACAGACAGACTTTGGGACCTGAATACAGGGGCTTGAAGTCTTCCAGGACAGAGCTGCACATGAAAACAGGGAAAAGAAATGGACAAGTTGGCACCAGCTCTATAAATAGATAAAAAATAAATTGTATCACCTGATATGCCAACCTTTAGAAAACAGAAAAATACAAAGCAAAGTCTGCTTCTGTTCAGATCTTAGATCAGTATTCAAACCCCATTTCTTACTAACAATAGTACCTTGCATCCTTTACACATTAAGTTGCAATGAGACCCGTACCCACACCCTCTACAAATGTTGACTGGCAGGATGAAGACTGGCAGAAGTAAGATCTACAAGTGATTTATGAATGCAATTCAGTGGCTCTTGTCAATATGCTTTATAAACAGCCTGGTTTGTTGAATTGCTATACGCATCATTTCTGCAAAGATACAAGCAGGTCTCAGGTGCTCTGCACTCAATGAGAGCTCTGCAAGGCACCAAGGAAGTGAAGGAGAAGGGGTGGAGTAGATGAAACAGAAGCTCTGGAGACGAGAAAATGCATTTCCTCAAAGTTGCAGAACTGAAGTTCAGCAAAGGAAGAATCTCAGTGGCTTGGCAAGCCTGGATTTTGTCACAGGAAAGCACTTTGGGACTCCCTTACCACTGTCCCTGACAACCTTAGCGGTTAACGCACCCTGTTCTCCTTTAACAGAGAACTACCTTGAAAATAGTTTATCCATCTTACAGTCAATATTAAGCAGCAATATTAACCAGCTCAGGCTCTTCTATCAAACCCAAGGTAAATGTGATCTGAATTGGTGCTGATGAAGATCGTGTGGGGAGACTGCAGAGAGCAGAGAAGAATTTGTTTGCTTTTTCTATTGTGTCAGAATGAACCCTCTGAAAAGAGGACAGTTCAGCTTTAATAA
>JAAGNO010022592.1:23117-39961 GCA_033439905.1 Ceryle rudis
GCGGGAGCGCGCACGCCGGCGCCTGCATCCGCGGTAGGGGTGTTTGGCATGGTCACTGCGAGGGAGGTTGGTGTTGGGGTGTGGGGGGGGGGGGGGGGGGGGGGGGGGGGGGGTTATGCCCCAAAAGAAAGCACTTTGGTATCTTTGATTAATCCACTTGCTTAGCTACCCTAGGTGTTAACCTATGTTTTGGTCCTTCACAGCTCACATGTGGAGCACTAAGTGTGGTGTAACCCACCGAGAGGATGCCACAGATGAGCCAGGGCTGGCAGTGGTACCTACCGGCAGCAGGTGACAATCAGTGCTATGCCCATGATAAGCAGAAGTCCTCCTCCTGCAGCCGCAATCACCACAGTGATGAGCTGATATGCTACAGAGAGGAAAGACAGAGACTTGCTTAGCAACAGCCATGGGCTTGTAAATACTAATGTAAACATATCCACAGACCTCATGCAAAGGGATTAACTGTTTATTTCCTATCTTCCCACCCTCTGTAAGAAACACTGCCTTAAAATTTCAAGTTAAATGGATGGAGTTGGGAATCTCCTGATGGAGGAAGAACAAGCTCTTGTTTCCCTAGGGGATGGATTCCCTTCACTGACTGTCAGGTCAGAATAATTCAAACAATATTTCATGGATTCAGCTTTGAATATCTTGCTTCAAGAGTCCCCACTATATGTTCTATCATGACAAGAGTATCCAGAGAAAGAAGATCTTTCCTTAGCAGATAATATTAAGTCAACTTCGTCAAAGGTCAGCAAAATAATTTTCAAAAGAAAATGAAGAAACAAAACCCACTGAGCAGCACATTCCTACTGCATTTTAGACATAGTCATTTGTCATTACTTGTTTCAAATTTCCCATTTCTGACACTGTGGAAATTGCAAGAAACAAAACTCAGTACTTACGGTTTCCACAGTTGAATCCACCTAAGCCAAATGGACAGCTGGTAACAGAAAACAACAGAGAGTTTCAGCGGCTTAGTTGTGCCAACAGGTCACCACAGCAACATTAAGAAGGACAATGGGGTAGGAGGAGGGTGGAACAGTCACCATACCTCACACAGGTCTCGTTTTCCAGCTTATATCCATCTTCACAGGCTAGAAACAAACAAGAGAGGGGACATGAGCATCATGTAGTGGTTGGTGCAGGGCAGGTATTTCCCACTGCAGATCCTCACGGCAGCTTCACTGCAAGCAACCTTAGGTACCAACAAGTCAGCCTGTGCTGCTGGAACAGCAGGAACACGGCTCACTCTTATGTGATGCAATATCTCCTCTGCTTCAGGCAAAACACGGTGCACTTAAATTCACCTCCCACTGGCTTTGAAGGGAGCATTTCAGGGCTTCCCGGCAACTAGCCCAGAGCCTGGCACATGGTGGGCAGCTGGTAACGTAATTCCCAGGACTTCTCTCCCAAATGGAACCTCATTGCACACCTGCATCACTTTGCACAAGATAGCAGCATAAAAACTCTTCAAGTGCCTCTAGTTTTTGTTTAGAAATGTGCTACTTTAGCACTGATGCACATTATTAATTACTTCTAAATGTTAGCACTACAACAAAATCTTATGCAAACACAGTCAGGATAACCCAAAGTGGTATGTGATATTTTGCCCCATGTCACCTTTTTTAACTTGTCTTTCAAATTTGCAGCTAACTCCAATTTTGAAATACCGTATTTTACTATAGATTACTATAGATTTACTATTTCACTATAGATTAGAAATTAAATTTATGTCTAAATAACCCAGAAAACTGCTTTGTACCAAATGTTGGTGAAAAACTGAAACCATCAATTCCAAAATAAACTAATTTCTGTGCTTATGGACGACTATCTGAGAAACTTATACTACCCTTCCAATGAGCAGCAAAGGTTGTTCAATGCATTGGACATACAATTGTAAGCTTCAAATTACTGATAAGATCACTGTTTTTCCGCTGCCTTTCGCAGAGACAGTGAAGGTGGTTGCTCAAAGACCTGAGTAGGAGCGACACGGACGGAGTCGCTTTGGGCAGAGGGACAAGCCAGGGCCAGCACATGCAGCGGCCCTTGGGCATCTTGAAGACATCACCCAAGGGTCTGGGAAACCCCTGCAACACACTTCACAGGGAATAAAATTGTAAGGCTGTAAAGTGAAAACAAAAATGCTCATGGATTTTTTTTTCCTAAAAATGGTGAAGCAGCAGCTCTCAAGCCCTCTTGCCTTGCTCTCTAACCATAGAGAAACCCACAGCTGAAAGCTCAGGTGCTCTCTAACCCCAGCAAGCGTGAGGAAATCTATGGGGAGAGGAGGGTGCTGCCAGCAGGTCCCAGCTCAGCTGCAGCAAAGTCCTCTCCTCCTCTGTTGCTCCCAGCACACCAGATGCCTTTTCCCCTACAGCACAGATGACGACTGTGTTTTCAGAAACACTTAGCACAGGAAGGGGAAGAAGGAAGAAAAGAAGGAGAAACAAGTAATGATGTCCGTTAGGATGGGCAGGCAATATCCTAGTAAACCAAGAGAGAGCACTAGTATTCTGCCTGGATTCAGAAATTTATGGCTCTTCCAGCATCAATAACAAGTGATACTGAGGCCAGCAGGGAGCAATGTGACTGTGACCTCCCCTTTATAATACAGGTCAGAAAACTTCCCTAAATTTAATTTCAGTTTCAAATCAAATAGCTGAACTGGAGCTGCATTTTAGAGAGCCATCCAAGATTGATTTTAATTTTTTCAGTGACAGAAATCAACCACAATCATGGGTCAGATGCTCATGAAGTTAATTTCCTCAGCCATTAAAAACATTCACCTTCTTTCTGGTCTGAATTATCCCAGAGTCAAATTCCAGACTTGGGATGTTTACTTGCTAGACTGGAAAAGGTTATATGATCACATTTCTCCTCCTCACAATCAAGTGACTCCTTTGCCTTTAATAAAGCTAAATGCACTGAGATCTTTGAGTCTCCCTGGTTGTTGCAGGTTTTCTCTGAATGCTCTCTCACCCTTTTGATTTCTGGTTCCCAGAAAGAGATGTCACAAGCCCAAGGATAACAAAACTTCCCCTCTGCCTGCCCATGCCCCCTAAATGCACCCAGGGACCATACTAGCCTTGTAAACCAGAGCTCTTCTTTACCCAGCAAGCCCCTTTTGCAGCTCTGCCCAGGTCTCTGCTTTCCAGGAGAAGCAGCCCACAGTGTGCCTGACACACTGCTCTTGGATGCCTGGCCTTACTTGTGGACATATTGAAACACTGTTTGCCTATATGCCATTTGTTAATCATCTCATGTCACTCAGCGTGCCATTTTCCCTGCAGGGTGTGTGGATGCAGGTGAGCGATTCACTCACATCAGGGGTATTGCAGCTCTAGGCAGACTTGCCATAGCAATTGGCACCAACAAGGACAGGGAGGACATGATGTCCATCATAGCTGGTCTTGCACTCCTTCCTCTTGCCTCTGTAGCCCCACTACTCCTCCACTACCTCTTTCATTCCATTTATACCCCAAGAGCTGGGAATGGGGAGGGTGAGGGTCTACTGCATCTCATCATGATGCTTTTTGCTCTGGATTAGTTTTTCTCTCTCTAAGATGGTTTCTTTGAAGTCAAGGAAGAGATTGGAGTTAACTGGGCAAGAGTGAAAAGCCTTGGTCAACAGGCAGGGCAAGGGTAGTAAATCCAGGTTGCTCCTTTCACCCACTAACAAAAGCAAGCTGAAAACATGGAGCAAATGGTTCTACCAAAGCAAGCCACAAGATCAGGCAATAAAAAAGAAAAGATCCTGAACATGCATCTCTCTGTCTTACTTAAACACTCAGTGCTTATGTCTTTTCCTCTCCTCACCCTGCCTTTTCCTGCCACTTTGCTTTCTTCTCTGGCATCTTTCCTGCTCCTTTGAACATGCTCCCAGGAGAGCTTACGCTGTCACACTCACTCAGCAAGCTTTCAAACATGAGCAGGGAACAGAAGAGAGGCTCAAGTGTCAGGGGCCAAGCAAAGCTATCAAGTTGTGCTTTTCTACTCAGGATTCCTTTGCTTTTGCCTTTGCAAAAAAAGATTCAGGGATCTCACTGGAAACCAGCCTTGCTGCTCCTTTCTTTTCTCCAGAAATGCTCTGTACTATTAAAAATAGCATACCCTTGAATATCTGGCACATTGGGTTTGTCACCCTTTTTCTGAAACAGCCCTGAAGATACTGGGAAAGTTGAAAAGCAGCAATGACCCAGAGAAGACAGAAAAGCACACCAAGAGGTACCAGGGCCAACAGGCCAAAACTCCTGTGGTTCAGAGACTCAACCCTCCCTTGGTCAAGGAGATGCTTTTTTGAGCATGCCTCAGGGGAAAGACAGGGCAAGGCAGAACAGAACAATCCCTGGGGGTCACAGTGGCCAATCCCCTATGCCACAGTGGCTCTCCCAGCTGCACCCGCCTTCCCGGGAAACCGGACAGGACAGCACAATAGCCACTTCCCTCTTTGCAAATACTATAATTGGAGTTGCTGCACCACATTTTCACAACCCACAATGAGGGTCAAATACTCAGGAGACCTCAGTTCCTGTTTAGTCATTTAGAGGGCAGAATTTTTCAGAGTCCAGCATATTGTATGCTTTATTTATCAGAAAACAGCCTTAAATATCAAACAAGGGGCATAGCTTAGCTTTTGAAAAAGCTTTTAAAAATCCCAACCACCTTTTTACTGAGATGGGAACAAGCTGACACTGAAAATCTGGTGTCTTGCCAGAGTGTGGCACTGTGCGGTTGGTGCTATCCTCACGCCACTGCACTGCAGCCCAGATCCCACTTCAACCCTGTTGCTCAGACACTCTCAAGCTGGTCAGTAAGATGTTTCCTTCCGACAGCAGTGAGCTGAAGGTGGAATTAAGGCCTCACTGTGTGCAGGTAGGGCTTTTTATGTTTTGCACAGCAAACAAGACCCATACATATTGCGTAACCACATGTACAAGATGTTAGATCTCTTGGGCCTCTACAGCTATCATATCCAAGTGCCTCACAGTCTTTCAGGTATTTATCTTCACAACACTGCTTGGCAAAAGACACGGACTAGAAAAATGGAGTAACTCACCCTGGGTCCTCACCATCAATGATGGAGAAAGAATCAGGCAAAAGCCTTCTAGGTTTCAGCTCAGCTCCCCACTCACTACATAAGCCCTTCTCTGCCTCTCCAAGGGTCAGTCAGTGGAGATGGTCAGTGTTTCCTAATAGAAATCCTTCCCCTAACATATAAGATGACACTGCCAGAAGCAATATATAACCACTACTGCAATTCTTATGTCATCAGAAAACTGCATTTCTTAAGAAGGCCTACAGCAACTGCTGGAACTAGGGAATGGTCACCCTGATCCTACAGAAGTCATCCTGACCACTGGCACATGGACAAAGGCCTTTAAAGTGTAGTAAAAGCAGAATTAAAGATCTGAGGAGTAGCTAAAATATAATGTAACGCTTAAGCTTAAAATTCCTTTTATGAATACAGCTGAAAAATAAATTCATAATAATTTTCAGATATTTCTCTTAAAAATATTGATGATGTATTACTACAGACTTGTGAGGTTAAAGCACTTCTCCTAAGTTCGATGAGAGTTCAGACAAAATCAAAACAGGCAGAGACACACGTCATGTCCTCTTTGTGCCACTGAACTGGAGCCCAAAGCAGTCTGGCCCCTTTCTCCCTCTTTTCAATCACTGCATCTCACAGCAAGCTCCAGAAAGAGATAATATTATTCCTAGAGAGAGACTGTATCTTCAGTGTCTCCTGAAAAGTCCCCTAACTAAACAAAAGAAACTCGAGCTGCTAATATTTATCCATAATATTGAGCTTCTTGCATGCACAGAGATACACACACACAGTCATTTCCACTGGAACAAAAAGTTTAAGTGAAATTCAGGCAAAATGCGCCACATAAAGATCAATACCTCTGCAGGAGTGGTCCATCTTGTTGTATTTGAAGTACCCACTTTTGCACTGACAGAGTGCAACTCCATCAAAATCGGTGCATTCAGAAGTTTCCTTGTCACATTCTGGGTCTTTCTGCTTGCACAAGCTGCCAACTGTTGGGAAGAGGCAGCCAACATCAGCACAGCTCTCTCTGAACCCACCGTTATGCACATTTGCTATCCCCAGGCATCACATCACATTCAGCTCATGTGCTGATTTAATATCTTTCTTTTTTAAATAGTATTTGTTCTATTAGGAGACAGTCAACATTACACTATAGCACCATTTCTTGCATATCTACTGTTGGTTGTACAGGCAAATAGAGGGGGCGTATAATAAATGTTTCAGCTTGGAGGCAGCAGGAGAAGTGAAAAAGAAAAATTCAGTTTGGCTCAAGCTGAAACACATTCACTCTGAGACAGTTCAACAA
Organism: Ceryle rudis; assembly: GCA_033439905.1. NCBI lineage: Eukaryota > Metazoa > Chordata > Aves > Coraciiformes > Cerylidae > Ceryle > Ceryle rudis. The sequence continues at coordinate 29,483 of JAAGNO010022592.1, forward strand.
ATCAATTTTTAAGTTTATATCAAGCAAAACATTTTGCTCAGCCCAAAACAAATTTTTTCCATTTCAGTATTAAGCACTGGATTTTTTCATTTTTCAAACAAAGAATTTCTCCTTTCATTTACATTACTTTGAAGCAGTGTTTTATTTTAGAAAGTCATATTTGTTACAATGAACATTCAGCAAAACTGAGGGTAAAGGATGGAAATTGTGTCACCAAATCTGTATTTTTTTACTGGGAGGACAGACTAACTGAAATGAACAAATATTAATGAGAAATAGGCATTATGGAAAATGTGTCACTCATTTTGGCACTCATCTTTTATAACCCTCTCCCTACTAGATCCATTTTTACTTTTCTTTTAATCTGACATCTCTTCTTTTAAGTACTTATACAAGAACAGATTTTGTTTCTTATTCTGCTTAGTTCAAGTTAGAAGTAGACTCGAAGCATTGTATCAGAGGTAACAGCTGAGCAGGTCTACCAAAATAATTCAATTCACTCCATGGTGAAGTGGGCGTTAATATATGGCAGGTTAAAATAAAAGTGCACACTGAGCTGCTCATCTGCACGTTTCATTTGCCAAAAGGATCCAAGGGGTTTCCTACACCCAGGGTTGCTGCCCTTCATCTTCAAAGCCAAACATCAAAGCCTGAAGTCACAGAGCTCCATGTGTGGAAGTTTCCATGCAGGAGCCCATATTTCAAGGGTGCTCATTCCATGCATCCTGCTGGTACCTCTCACAGCTAAATGTCCTCTGTTGTTCCCTCAGAAAGCGAGGACCAGGAGGTGCAGGGCACAGGGCCACCACCACCAATGGAGTCCACATGGAGAAGGTCCTGCACAACACTGATGAGCTTCTCCAGGTCTCTCTGTTCTGCACCCACATTCCCCTTTGACAGGCAGAGTATTCGGCACATTGACAGCTCTTATTTGTAAACCATTCTGACATCCTATGACACTGAAATTGGGCACGCAGGAGAGAGGAGCTTCCACGTAACCTCCAGCAGCTCTAACTGACTTCACTGGGGGGTACTGTCTCTTGGCTTTCATGACATTTTCCCAGCTCCTGGCCACACAGGTGGAATTAAGACATGGGATTTTGAGCTGGCTGGGGCCTGGTGTGACATCCTGGAGATGAAAGGCTGCCCTACAATGCCGCTAATCCTGTGCTGTGTGATTTTTTCACAGAGAGGCAGATTTCTCACACATGTGACAAAGATAAGGCTCAATGTCTGCATCCCTTTTGTACTGTGAGGCTGTTAAGATGACTGCCATTTAAATAAGATAAAAAAGATTCAGAGGGTTTTTTCCAAATGCCAAAATCTTTCTCCCTCTGTTATAAGAGAAGCCAAATAAAACATCCATTTCTCTTCCCGCCCCAGTCCCTCCAGACACTATTTACCTCTGTGGAGTGGTTTCAGGCTGGAGATGAACTGGCAGGCTTCGGTGGGGGATTTGCAAGCTCGAATGTAGCTTTTCACACTGCTGACAACGTCATAGAAAGTCACATTGGATGCTAAAGAGAATGTGGATTGCACTGAAACATGCACAAAATTTGCCTCCCTAACAGAAAACAAAACAAAACAGCCCTGAGTACCATAGGTCAGTCTGATGTCATCATTAGCACCTTATACATAGGATTTTTATTTATACACATTATACATAGCAAGCAATGCTTATCACAGACACAATATTGCACACATACACAAATAGCTGCGCATTGTAATAGACCTTAAAACAGGACAAACATACACTCAGGAGATGGAATCTGGGACCAGAGGGGATACCAGTAGATCACTTTAAAACCAGATGTAAAACCCTCCTGAGCAGTTCACAAATCCATTCCCAAGCTGCTCAGGCCAGGACAAGGGTATTGGGAGAGCTGGACAAGGCGGTCAGGCATTTCCCATGCTCTGCATCAATCCCCATGGGACTGCATCAAGCCCAGCACCAACTCAAAATGTTGATCTCAGGTTGAATGTACCAAACGCTCAAGGTTCTCTTTTCCCCTGGTAGCCTTTGCCTTACCTGGTTGCCTTAACTGTGGAGTGGTGGTACCCTGGCAAGCCTGACAGCGATGCATTGAGCTGCAAGGAAAGAAAGAGCAGCTGTTAGTGCCCTAGGGGATGATAGAGGGAGGCAGCCTGGCAGAATGAAGCCCTCCTATGTCACTGACACCATCTGTGTTCACCAGAGCTGCCTGCTGAGGCCATGGGGGCTCTGAGTATCCCAGCAGCTCATCTGCTCACTAAGAAATACAAACTATCCTGTTGGCAGCAGAGGGACAGCTGAAGTCACCACTGCACAGCCCTGGACAGGAACAAAGACCTGGGGATTTCGATACGAGCATGTGCCTGGGGCCCCACTGTGCAATGACCACAAAGGTTGAGGATGTGCCAGAAGTCAGCAGGGAGAGAGTCCCTTGCAAGGCTGAGCTGAAAGCAGCACCCTTGGAGACTGCACATCTTCTAAGGAGCCTCCCTCCCCCAGGACCCGCACAGTTGTTTGTGTTCACTCCCCAGCACAAACCATGCAGGCAGCATCAAGGTGCACCCCAGCTCCCCGCTCCTTTGGCAGCATCTCCAAATCACCTACTCCAAACAGAGTTGGGATGGACTGTGGCCAGCCCAGGAACAGCTAACAGGACAAACTCATGCATGTAATGATCTGGCTAAAAACACACAGAGAACATACCTATCCCCAGCCCAGGGGTCTTTTGGGGGCAACTGATGTCACAGCATATAGGGAAGCCACCAGCTCACACAGTGCTTGCTCTCAGCTGACTGAGGGCCACATAGTTAAAACAGCATGGCTGGGACACTCCACCAAGAGGAAGGTATGTTTGGGTGGGTGCTGCTGCTGTGCTTCATCCCATGGGGTTTGACTAAGAACAAATGGCAGCAGCTGCAGTCCAACCCACCTCAGCACCTGTCAGATTTACTGATGAACAATGAAGCCCAGAGTTATTGTTTTAATGTTTGACCTTGGAGGAGCACTAATGCCCTTCTGAGGTCTGGAAAAGGCAATGCAGTCAGAAGACACTAGGAAAGGATGCAGGCTACACAAGTGTGAACCCAGTCAAATCACAAAAAGGGCAGCAGGATTTTTGGGGCAGATGTGCTGTCTTAAACCTGATAGGAGCTGAATCTCTCTGCTGCTGTCTTGACACCCTGGGCAGGGCAGGGCAGGGGAGAGAAGCATGCTGAGATTTAAAAGTGTACATCTCACCATCCTCCTTACACCAGACCAGGATATTTCAATGATAAAAAGGCTAAATCCATGCTACAGAGTCTGTTGGTTTCCCACAACAACCATAGGAGACGCAAAGAGCACCCATCCCATCAGCATTGCTCAAGTCCCAGCAATGACACTCACCATCGCCAGGATTTCACCCTCGACCTGGAGGAGCTCTGCATACTTCCCATGGGTAATATTAAGTCTCAGGGGAACCTGGCCAATAAATATTCTTACTAAAAAGGAGAATAAGACAAATCAGTCAGAACACGTGTCCATGCCTTATGTAGCTGTGGTTTCATTCACCTTGCATAAGAGACTGCATGGAAAAATCTCTTCATGCAGTGGACAGAAAACTCGTATCTGAGAGTCACTACCCCAATAAAGCAAAGTTCCAGCCTTGGGATTTTTCCCAAGGGTTGCTCCAATGTTCCCACAGCCCCAGACAAATTCCAGGGCTCAATAACGCTGAATAGCCAGCATTTCACTGCAGTGTTCATACAGATCATATAGAAAAAGAACCCCTGAACACAGAGATTGATGGGTCAATTTAGTAACAAGGCAGATTCAGGTATCAAAGCTATTTATCATAATTTGTGGCAAATGTGTCAAATCCCTTACCTCACCCCGCAATGGAAGGAAAGCAGATCAGCAAGCACTGGAGAAATTACATTTTCATTTTTCCAGTTGTTGGACAGAATGAGCAATGACATTTGAAAAGAGGTCCAAAAGATGCATTTTTCCATGCTTAGATTCACATTTGATTCATGGCACCAGAATGTAATAATCCAAGTTGTCCAGACTCAAAGAGATAATATCCCTAAATCTTGTATTAAGTGTCATGAGATACTCAGTGGAAATGAGAACTCAGAGCTCCAGTTTTATGTTCCATCAGAAAAACAAATACAGTTGCAGATAACATTACAAGCCTCCAATTCTTTCCCATTTTTCCTATCCACAGAGCCTATCTTCACCACAAACTTTATACCAGACAGCTCTAATGTAACAACTCACCTTCACAGCATTTATATAATCTGCCTGTATTCCAGTTCAAGGCATAATCAAAATAACTCTCTGAGTTAGAAGCTGACACATTCCAATTCGAAGAAATCTTTCAAAACACCCTTCAGGAACACCTCACCCATGTTTCCTTAGCAAAGTTTCCATGCCTCTAATCCTCACTGATGAAGGGTCAGAAGAAACTCTAGCAAAACAAATTCCCCTTTACAATGGGACATTGTGAATCCTTGAGATTGAGAGTCCTCAACCTCAAGGAAGGAGGGGGGCAGAACCCGAGTTCCAACTAATATCTGTGTTGCATGAAAAATTCTAAAGGTACAAAACAAGGCCTTGATCTTACAAAGACTTTCACGGTCACTTAGTTTTCCATGCATGGCTGATCCCACTGAAGCCAGGTTACAAAACAGCCCCACTCACTTCTCCCAGGCCAAGCGCTGTCACCCAAGTTTACAGGGCTGGGAGCCATGATAAGCTGCTGAATGCTTTCTGGGGGTTGTAAAACACTTTAGGAACAGAAAGGTCACATCTGTCCTTACTAACAAGCCTGAGCCCACCAATCTGCTGCTGTGTTTTTAAGAAACCCTCAGCTATTGCTGTGCCTGCTCCCCAGGGCAGCCCAACACGACAGGCATTAGACGCTGCACTTGTACAAACAGTAAAAGGCTCTCGTTAAAAGTGGTGGCTGGGAGGAACCTTAAGCTCCTGGACTAGTCTGAGCCCAGGTTAATTTATTGTAGATGATTACAGATAATTATTCCCATCTTTTTCTCCCATTTTTCACTTTTGTTTTCTTACCTAAATTGCACTTTCCTTTTTCCAGCTCATACCCAAGAGGACACTGACAGATATAGGAGCCGTGAGTGTTGTTGCAGGTGGCCAGCGCAGGACAAGGGTTGGAAAGACATTTATCCACATCTACAAAAGCAGGAAAAAAAAAAAAAAAAAAAAGAAGCTATAGTTACAGAATAACAAAAATCATCAACTGTTGGGCTTAAAAAGATGAACTTGGTTCCTCTTCTGTAACCATCTGAGCATTACTAGATGCTTTATTGCATCATTTGCACTTACTGTTTATGTTGGTTTTAATTATTCTGTTGGAGCTGAAAGCATACAAACCATTCTCTTGAATATTCATTAAAAAGCTCCTGGGATCCAGTGTTGATCCATGTTAATACAAACATCCAGCTTGTCTACAGCACTGCCCATCCACAGATCTCAGAGTGCTTTTCAAAGACAATTATGGATGAAGAGACCAAAAAGGAGACCTCAACAGCCAGAGAACAACAACAGACAAGCATGGTCTCCTTCACTTTTCATCCAAGCCCTGTTTCTGCGATCCAAAGCTAACGCCTGAATACCGATGCAGTCTGTAGATCCCCCAGTAATGGTGGAAGCAGCTCTGGCTGCTGTCACCTCCTTTACTTGGGCTGCAGCCTCCTCCATACTAGGTTGGGGATGGCCACAGCAGTGATACTGCCTGTGCCACCACTTGTAATGTACTTCCCACTGGGTGAGCAAGTGCTTGGGGAGCAGACACCAACTGTCAAATACAGAGTTATCAGGGGATTAATGGCTGTAGGCTCAGATGCTTCGCAGATCAGCCAACTCAAACTGCAAATTCTGGAGAAGGCATCCAATACTTCCCTTTGAAAAAAATGATGTCCTGATCAAAAATGCTTTTGACAGACCTTAGGAAGGACTGTGTACTTGTTGGTGACAAGGCACTACAAGACAAGCAAGACAGCCTACACACTACTTGTACCTATTTTGTAGCTCTGCAGAGCACTGTGTCAGAGGCTGGCAGGACAGGCTTTGCAGTTAAAGCACAAAGAGAGAGAGCTAATCCAACGTGTATTTCTGACAGCTGCAATACTCTGTGGCATCAGGCAGGCCCTGCAGACCAGAGAGTCCTGAACCAACCTCTGTGTTGGGACACACCATTGGATACTATCTCCAAGTCTCGACTGGCCTGGCAGCAGCTACCTCAGCATCAGCAAGAAAGAGGTTTGGTGCCTCCGATCTAAGCAGCCAGAAATGCGTGGCTGTACTTTCAATTGTTGGCTTTCACTTCGCCAGCCTTCAGTTTGCACTTTGTACAGTAGGGATGAGGGCAGGTTCTTCTGTGGGGCAGGGAGTGCCCATGCACAAAGCACCGTGTCCAAGGCAGCAGAAGGATCTTTTGCATTCTGGTAAATGGCAAAACTCAGTATTTAAGGGAAAGAGTAACTTGGTAAAAGTGTTAATCAGTTGGTAAAAAGGGTAAGTACCTTAATTTTTCAATTAAAAAAATCCACTCCCCTTCATACAAAAAACTTTTTTGTATGAAGCCACAGCTGTAATTAAAACCAAAGAGCCTGAGAAATAACCTTTAAATACTTAATTAGTGGATGAAATATATACTATTGTCTGTATTTCAGTGAGACTAATGCGATTAGCACACGCATTATCATGAGGTGGCATGAGGGTCAGGCTCCTGAACCATAAACACACAGTTTACATTCATGTAAGAAAACCTTTAGTCCCTGTATTTACTTGAGAAGATAAGGAGCCTGGCAGCGGTAATAAATGATTGTAACAACACACCCAGCAAGACTACAGTACGTAGCCTACCAGGAAAGGCAATAGGACCTTGAGTAGGAGATTATTTAGTGAGGTGGGGAGAAAATTACTATAGGTTGTAACAGAAGTTGTTCCAACAGAAATACCAAGTGCTGCTCAACCACCTTTTCTCATGAATAAGATAGATATTGATTGATATTGTCAATTGATCGACAAATGTAAAATGCACCCTGTGCTTACTCCTATGCTTACCCAGAAGGTTTTATTTGCTTAAAACTCTCAAATTTCAGCTTAACATTTCTATCAGAAATATTCACAAAAATGCTCACCCTTTTCCAGCAGTTCAGCTAGATTGCTAAACCCTGAGCTTAAAAGTAACAACAGGGAGACTGAGTTTATATCCTTAAACCCTGCTGACAACAGACTAGTCGTATATACCTACATTGCCCTTCAAAGACCCTTAAAGTAGGACCCAGGAATTCCTGGCGCCACCGCTGATGAGTGCCATTAGACATGTTACCTGTTGCTGGAGACAACGTCCTCAGCCCATTTGTGCTACTCGATGGAGGAATGGTAGTTGATTTGGTAGCAGCCAAAGTAGTTGTAATGCTCACAGTGGTCTTGCTGGTTGGAAGGACTTCAGAAGGACTTGTAACAGGGATATTTTCCTCAGTGACTTTACCAGGATTTGCAGTGGTAGGATCCACAGCTTCTGTGCTTTCACCAGTGGTATACACATGTTTAGTGACAGAGGGTGTTTGATCTCTGTGGATTTTCATGGTACTAACATCACCTGGTGTTGGCCAATGACTGGCTGGTGTTGTCAGCACAGGAGGTTTCACCGTGGTCAGTGCCACCACAGGGATGATGACGCTGTGGTCTGTTGGACTTGGTGAGGGACTAAGGGGTGCATCTGTCAGCCCAGACCGTGGGGCATTGCTGGCTGTGGTGAGCAGTGGCGTTACCCTTCCAAAGTTGCCCTCCTGGGCAGTCACAGCTCCACGCAAGGCAGTCTCTGTTACTGTCGTAGGAGCGGACACAGTCACGACATCTCCACCAAGCTGCTCCATGGGCGCCGTAGGGAAAGGAGAGCCAGTGGTGGTGAAGATGGTGCTATTTTTGGGCTGCTGTGTAACATTGTGTTTGCTGGTGCGTTTGGGCGAGCTCCCAGCCACTGCAGCTGTGGAGGGCACCCGCCTGACCACAGTCGTAGCTACAGAGGTGCTTGCTTGATCACTATCATTGGACTGCAAGACAGATGACGTTGATGGAAACGGAGGCGATAAAGATGCCAATGAGTAAGCTGGGGAAAGCAATGAGGAAGTTGGCAAGGGCGATGATAAAGCCTGCAGAGGTCTTGAAGATGCCATCACGGAGGATGAAAGTGGCTCAGATGATTTGGATGATGTAAATAAGTAAGTTGGTGATGGTGTTGATGACAGCAAGTGATGCAGCGATGACAGTGAGGAAGAGGCTGGAAATGCTGATGAAGATAGAGATGATCTGTCAGTGGTCAACAACTCAGTGTCAGTGTTGAAGATAGTTGTATTTTGTATGCTGTCTACAGACGCAGAAGTCAACAGTTTGGAAGAATGTACCAGCAACGGCTCTGTAGATGGCTCAACAAAACCTGCATCGCTGGATATGTTGCTTGTCCTGTCCTGTGCCACAGAAGATTTTGATGAATCAACAGGGTTGGAAATTTCAGAAAAAAAGGTGGAACTTTCTGAGGAGTCAGCAGAGGTGCTGCTATTTGAGATAGACAGAAGGGTCCTTTCTCCTCCTCTAGTATATGTGGTTGAAATGTATGTGCCGTCCGTATGAGAAACTGAGGTCCTTTTCTCAGCTTCGATGCTACTGACTGGCTGATGGCTACTTGAAAAGCCTGGAGTAAAAGGACGAAAATATATTACAAAGGCAGAGTAATACGAAAGTATTTTAATGTAATATTTAAATCACTTGCTAAATACATAAAATGTTCTTGTCTGTGAACTGGCCCATGCTCTTCCAAAAGTTTAGAGCACCGTTCAAGCATGGGTATCGAATCAGGAGTCTTCTGCACTCCTTCATTGATTCTAAAATGGTGAACTCAGACACAAGCTCCTGTGAAATGTGTACATTTCTAAAACACCATTCTAACAGTATTGCTTTTCCAATGTTATTGAGCACATTGTTCTGTGATACTTTGTGGAAAGCTAAGCAGGAAAACCCATCTGTTCTCTTCACCACTCAGAATTTATAAAACTCATATCCTCCCCTCCATTCCCAATGAAAGACTATCCATCCTTTTCAGTCAGTTTGTTTTTAGACACAGTGAACTTTGTTTTTGCAGGAGGAAATTATTACATTATGTTAGTTTGCAGCTTATCATAAACTCATTGATTGAAAATTTTGCAGTCAGGAAATCCTAAAAGAGTAGCACATCAGTCTGCAAAAAAATTTAGATGACTTGGCATAAAGGGTGCAGTCAATCTTGTAACATGAATTTCAGGATGCACAGCTAAGTTTAAGAATCTCTAAAAATAAAACGTTTCTGAAAGCGTCACCCAAAAGAAACCAGCTACAATGCAAAAAAAAAAAAACCACAGGACAATGTGAACTTTGCCCCTCCCCCAAAATATACACCAGGAGACACTAACTTACTTGTGAGACTGTTTTGGAAAGAAGAGTAAGTGGGTATCTTGGAGGAACGTCCAAAGACCGTTTCCGTTGCAAAGCCCATGGAGCCCCTACTTCTGGTGGAAGCATTGGCCATCCCACTTTGCTCCACCAATGCTGGCTGAGCTGACCCTGGAGAGCTGCTAGCAGTTTCAGTGTAGGAAGCGGAGCTCTCCGTGCCACCAGCCACTGTGACATCCATCACTGAGTGCAGCATCCTCTCTCCACCACCAGCAGGGGTGGATAAACGGTACACAGGATCAGTAATGGGGCTGGACATCCTTTCCTCAGCACTCGAGCTGCCTAGGGAGTGCTGGCTGCTGCCCACAGCTGGAACAGGATCGAAAAGCAGGTATCTGATTTTATCATCTCAGAGCAGAGAGCAACTGTGAGTTCTACAATAACTCTGTTTCAAAACACAGCTTAATAAAATTGCACAGATAAACACAGATTAAATACAGATTAAATAGATCTCATGTATCTATCACCTGAAATGTGGATTTAACACCAAAAAGCCTAGTCCAAAGAAACAAGACTATCCAATTAGGGAGGGACAATCAGTACCATTAGAGTCATAATGCCTTATATATGCTATTTATAATTATTAGCCCAACCCAGGCAGGTAGTAGATGTAGCAAGAAGCTACACGCTCATTCCTGAGACTTTTTTGTTAAGTATCAACTGCTGCAGATATACAACACCAACGAGCAGAATCACCACAGCTTATAAATCCTGCCCACAACACCTGAAACAGCTCTGGCATGTGTTAGTGGTCATATCAGCCTCACAAAGAAGAGAAGGGAGAAGCAGTGGGCTTTTTTCTTAATTCAAATGCCATCCCAGAGTTCGAAAAAACTCACTGGAAGGTTCACTGGCAGATGAGAAGTAGGTGGAGATCCTGGATGAAAAGGTGACCTTGGGCCCTGGGTACCCTGCTTGGCTGGACAAGACATATCCTGCTCCAGGCCATTCTGTGGAGGATGGGAGGGGGCCAGTATGGTGCTCCC
>JAAGNO010022593.1:0-11900 GCA_033439905.1 Ceryle rudis
CAGCCAGGGCAGCTGAGCTGAGCTGGCTACAGCTGTGTCCCACACCATAAATGTCACGCTCAGGGTAAAGGGGGAAGATTAACGAGTGTTCCTTCTGATCCTGCTTCTCCCCATCTCTGGAGCAGCGCTTTTACCAGGACTGCTTTCCTGTTTATTGTGACCACCATACATTCACTGGGCTGAGTATAACTTTGTATACTTTATCTTGATGTTGGTATCAGTTTTAGTCTTGTGTTAAATCAATTTTCACTTCAGCCTGCAGGTCTCCTCTCTTTTTCCTGATCCCCTTTCTTGGCTGGGGAGGAGTCATAAAGTGATAGAGCAACTGCTGTAGTTTAGCCTGTGGTACTGGCTAAACACAGACAGTTTAGATAGGACTTAAGGAATTAACCTGTATATAGCACTGGCACTTATTTCCCATTTCCTGGCTCCTCCTCTCTAGTAAAGGCATCCTCCTTTCAGAAGTGAACCACTATAAAATTAGAGCATTGGAAGCAAAAGTTTATTTCTTTCTTACAGTCTCCAGCTCTCTCAAACATCTATTTTAGCATTCATGCTGTCCTTTGGTCAATAGATAAGCACAGGAAAAGAGATTCAAGGAAGCAGAATGTGAATAAGCCATAGCTGTTAGCCTAGTGACTGGACAAACAGCTCTGTTGGACTGTCTGTGCTGTATCTCTGGTAACTTACACGGCTTCTGTGGAAGTGTGGATGGAGTCAGAAAAGGATTGTGTCATAGCAAAAGGGTCTGAAATGTATCCAAGCCAGCTCCATTGAGTAACCTGCTTGGCACTACAGTGGAGTGATGAATCGTTTCTATGGTTTGGCACCTGAAAGCCTGAATAGATGCACAAATATTTATTGGTCTCATTATTGCAGCTGGTGTCTGAAGTTGAGTCTTAATTAGTGTATCAGCACCATGATTGTGCTCTTTGAGGAATCTCCTGATCATTTCCCTTTGCCATATTTTGTTTGATGTGAATTGTGTCTCAGAGCACAGAAATGGAGTTTTATTTGGATGAAATTGCCTGGAAGATCCACCTAATCTGGAAACTGGAAACTCATCCAATAAGTGGTTTTTAAATAAAAACTCATCTAATGAATGCCCTCACAGGTACTCAGTTCAGGGAACCAGCCTGGATACAGTCTGGAACAGTCCCTCCAAATACACGCATCGCACAGCAGATGTTTAGCACTGTTTCGTGCTACAGCCCTGCTCCTATTAGGATGTGCTACCTGTTAATATATGTACATATGAAACACATTAGATTGGAATATTGCTCTGTTTTCAAAAATTCCCCCAGGTGTTCCTTATGGAAAGAACTCCACAACAGCTAAAAGGTAAACACAGATGTTACAGTAAGATTTTGCTCTGCTGGGATCCCCTTTGTTTACCATGTAACTTGGTTTAATTTTTCAGAGGATCCACTGATATTATCACAGCTGAAAGCACAGCACTTTAGCCCTAACATTTTCCAATTCTGACCAGTCCTCAAATAAATAATTTGAGAATATCTGAATTTCTCTGTTGTGCTCAAGAAATGTTATAGGCATTATAAAATAATTTCAGCATCCCATAAAGTTCCCACCACCCTTTATTTTTTGCAGTGATCCCTACACAGAGCTGTGTAGTCTCACTGAGGTAAAATGTGGCTTGTGCAACTCCCTCTCTCTGTGGTCTATTATTCTACTCATTTGATGATATCCTTAAGAGTTTTTATCACTATGCCATGACTTAAAATCTGCTTGCTGAAGGAGCAGCCTCCCATCTGCTTTGCTGTTGCCACACGAAGAACTTATTACAGAAGCAAGGACTGGGGGATGTTGAAAAAGGAAAGGAAAGCTGAATGTTTCACTGTATTGCCCCCTTCGTTAGATCTGAAGTCATTTGCTGTGTAAACAGTGAAACCGTCCCTGTTCTCTGTGAGTATGCCAAGATCTGCCAACTGGGGAAGAAGCTGGTAGTTCACAGAGAAATCACTGTTTTGTTGAAGTTGGTCAGGCACTCTACATTTCTATGGAAAGGAATTCATTTTTTCTTTCTGTTTTTCTGAGAAGCAAAATGTTTCTACTGTTTGGCCTTGCAAGAGAAGTAGAAATAGATTTCCCAGAAATTAAATCCTATCAATGAAGAAATTTATTGAATCTAAACCCTGCATTTTCCAGTTCCGACACAGACTTTTCAACCTGCTCGTTTCAACTGTGGGGTTTTTTTGGTTTTTTTTTTGAAACAGAGCAGAATTCAAAACAAAACCATTAATGTTTACTGCAGCTGTATTTTGAACACCTACAATTGACAACTTCTGCTTTACATTTTTACATCTCTATTAAATGTACCCTATCTTCCTACCTAATGATTTCCCCTTGTGATGCACGCTCTGAGATTGCGCAGGATATGTAAATACCTTGAAAATATGGGCTATTTTTGTTCACATTTCACAGTTCAAACTGGAGATCACTCGGCATCACCTTGGAGTTTCTCGGCTCCCACTAAAGGTAATTGACTTGCTTGAAGACACTTAAGTTACCTGGGAGAAAACACAGATCTTTGGGACTTATGGGAGAGAACAAAGTACCCAGGAATTTAATCATTAGTTGAAATAACACTGAATATCATTGCTGCCTTTGTCCTAATAATGGCTATACAAAACTAAAGCTTTTGAGAGTAGGTATTACAGTGTTTACTATGGTAGTAATTTTACAACAGATACATTGCAGGAAATAGATTTAAAATTATGCAGTCAAAATCAGTAAATGAAATAATAGTTAACCTTCCTATAGGGCATGGCAAGGTATGATTCATTCAACAATATGAGTTACTGCTTTCATAATAAGTATATGCAAAGTAGTGCATATGATACATTCTGTAATATCAGGTAAGTTATTTAATATTTATGCAATTCTTTTAAGGATTACAAGTAATTCTTACAGGGCTAAGAACTCCAGAGGCTACAATGCTTTGCTTAGGAATGGGTAGATTCATCTCAATTTAAATTGTGATTGCTTTGAGGGCCTTTGAAATTTATATTCTCTTCAAAGAAAAAAGGAGCTTTACATGTTTGGTGGGGTTTTTTTTTGTCTCTTTCAGCCTGGAGCTCTTTTGAAATGGACACAATTTTGAGTAAAGAGAGTGTTCTAAATTTTAAAATGTTAATCTAAATACTGCATGGTGTCAGTGTAAAACAGGTGCCCACTGTGCACAGGACTGTGGCTTTGTTTATATCTGATCTCCTGAACATTAAAAGTTTCAGACTGTTGTGGAAGGGGTTTTATAAGAGAGCTGGATGACTCAATTAAAAGTGCAAAGCATAATGGCAATATACAATTACATCTCAGGAGTTGAACTTAAATCTTTTTTCTCTCATGCTGTCTCATTTTTCTCTATGTGTATCATTATATTATACAAAGCTACAATCTTTTGAAAAAATACCTGATTTTTGATGCTTCTATTTTTTTTGATTTCTTTATTCAAGGCACTTAACATTTCAGAGGGTGAATCAGGCACTTAAAATGTATGAGCAGGCAGTCTGTTTACTGAGGCTTATTTCCTGTCTCTAGATACAAAGTAAGTTGCTCTAATAGGTTTATTAGCAAGAAGGAAAACTCACAAAGTTTTAGCTTCACTTTTCTATTCTCTTGACAACAGTTTAGCATTGCTCTGATTCTGCATAGAACTTGAAAGCTGTGGAAAATTCAAAAGAAGCTGCAGCTCTATGTCACAATTAACACAAATTTCTCCCTTGCAGAAACTTCTGCTGTGGACTCTTTTCCATCATGTGTCTGATGGAAAGATGTACATTTGTCTTGTGACCTACTGCTGGAGGACAAAAGGAGGACTCGGGTCCCCCACTGACATCTTTAATGCTGGAAACTCTTCCTTTCTTTCAAAAACCCTACTCTGCGTGACTTTTGGAAAGTACTTTGGATATAAATTGAAACTGGGCTAATTTGGATTAGCATTACTACAGTGTCTACCTAGACAGCAGGTAGCATGGTTTCAGTTTTTCAAAGGCTAAGTGCTCAAGAAAAGCACTTTCCCCTCAAATTATCCCTAGTAAACCAAAGATACAAATTTCTCTTTCTGCCAGGTCTATGAAACTCATATAGTTGCAGAAAAACTGTTGTGCCCTCATTCACTGAAAGGAAAATTGTGAGCAAATATCCAGAGTTCATGAACTATGAGTAATTGCAAATGAAAAAAAAATGCACCTTATATACCCATAAAATGATTCTGTTTCTTCTGCATTTATTAAATCTTTCCATTACTATCTTCTTCTGGTTTACAGTAAGCTGAGATCATGCTTTTATATTACTCTAGTCATGTAAATTTAATTATAAACTAGGTAAAGATAAAAATTAATGTCTTTATCAAAAAGTCACTAATCAGACTATCACAATAATTAATTTATGACACAATTGTTTTGTCATAAAGCCACGACAATAAATAAATGGAAACATTGCCAGTTCTTCAGAGACCACTGAAGATTCCATGGTATGAAAAGCTTGTTAAAGTGCAGCTAATGTCTCCTCGTTAAAGATAATTATCTATACCCTTACACCACAACAAATGTACCATGAAACATTAAGGTCATGGTATATCCAGATGCTTCATTTAAAAGCAAGGAAATAATAAACCCAAGCAATATTTTCTGAGCTAGGATCTAAAGGACCTAGTCCTGAAAGAAGTGATGGGAATTTTTAGCCCAAATCCATGGACTGATTCCTTTGTTCAAAAGTGGCCTTCTTCACTACAGTGCTAAACCCTTTGTTTGGTACTGTAAATCTAAAGAATTTTTTTTCTTTCACTGCCTCTAGCAGGGATTGGAGACATAGCCTTTCAACTGCTCTTTACAGTTGTAGAAAATGACAAAGGAGGGCAAATCATAGTCACTTCAGAAATAATAAGAAATTGAGGTTATTCTTGGATTATATTGATGTGAGAATGCTTTGATATTTTTATACCACTATAAACTAAATTCCAGTTCTTGAGCATGTAAAGGATCACTCCTGTTAACAATGTCAATACCAGTATTAAAACATCAACTGGTAACTTATCCCCTTTCTCCATCAAGACCTATACTGCAGTCCAATAAATATGTTTTAATTATCTGAAACAAAAAAAAAAATAATGGGGCTTCCTCTTTCCTTTGCAGGAGAAAGAGAAATGAAAAAAGATTGGGGAAAAAGAAGAAGAAAAGGGAGGAATCAGAAGAGACATGGAAAAAGCAAATCAGAAAAATATAGAGGACTGAAAAGTAAGTCTAACTGAACTTATCATTTGGCTTCAATAATTAATTAATTTAATTTATTCCATCCAAGCGTAGGAAACTTGAGTGGAGTGCCCCTGTCCAAAAATCTGCCCAAATTTCATGAATCTTGGGCAAAATGGGGATCCACAGTTTTGGAAACACCTGGGGGGGGCGGGGGGGAGAGTGCTTTTTTCAGTTTTATTGCTGAAATTATCCTCCTATTTTGGTATATAGAAATAATGACTATTTCTTGTCTGCTCTTGAGAAAATAGTATTTTTTACTAGCGGAAAACAAGATGATATGCATTCTAATAGTCAACCAGTAAGAAAATTAAAAGATTGGAAGACAAAATGAGAAGATTGAGGAACCTGAGAAAAGGAAATTCCTTCAAGAATTTTAGTAATTAGAAAGTGGTGTTCATGTATTCTTTTTTGCCATATTCAACACAAATCTAGCATAACTGATTACTTGCCACATTCATATGTTATTGCTAACAACACTGGGGACCAAAGAGGGATGAATTATTCAAGTAAAAATCATATAAATAGACACGTGAAGACATTGTTTCTTCATAGCCTTCTCTAAAAGTAGCAATCCTCTTTAAAAAAAAATACATTAGGAAAAGGAAAAAAAGAAAAATCTCAGAATAATCAGCGAAGTCAACCTAATGGAAGAAAAAAGAACTTTACTGCTTGCACAGGAATTTTCCAGTGAGCTTATGCAAATGAATTCCTAAAGATTTTAAAGCATTTTAGATAATGTACTTCTTTGTAAATTTACAGCACCAGGGCAGTGAAAGAGCCTCTAACTTAACTCTGATAAGTATCTACTACTTTCTTGTACCCCATTTCCAATGAAGTTGAGTTGAATATTCCCTCTAGAACAAATTAGAGCACAGAACATGTCAAGCCTTCCACTAAAAGCCTCGGGAACTTTAACAGAAAGCCTGTTATATTTGTGGGCTGAATTGCTAACAAGGATGCTCTGTTCTTTTCTGTTCGCAGAGACTAAACATTGAGAGTAGTATTAGGTTCTTTCCTAAAACCCAACAATAAGTAGCTAATCATTATTACTCCTGGGGTACCACACTCATTATCATACACAGAACTAATTTCAGTGAATACAGAATTCTGTAGGAATCCCACAATTTCATTTAGTTTGAATCAATATCCTTTTCAAAACCGTGTAAATTGCAGTTGAATACACAATAGGATCCTTTTGTGGGTATTTACACAGCAGAAAGAAATCCTTTTGCCAAAAAACAGTTCTCCAGTTCAATATTTACACACAGCAGTATTGGTATAGCATAAACAGCTTTCTTTCTACCATCAAAGAGTATAAAAGATTTTTCTTTAAAACTAGTTGATTAAAACCTGTCTGCAGTTGTAGAAAGTGAAATATGTATGAACTGATTTTGCTCCAGTTTTTTCAATTATAAATATTCACAAATCAATGCATAAAGTTTCATAATATGTTTTAATAGTCAAATATTTCATATTTGCCTTTGGCCTTCCTAGGGAAAATTGTCCAGCAACAGAATTGCTTATTTCTAGGAGGAGACACAGTTGCCTCATAAAATGAAACCTAAATATTTATTACATTCCTAAAGGGGCCCACATTCCCATTGCTGTAGTCTGGGATGGCATCAAGCTCAGTGGAGCTAGCGTAAGTCAGCTGTCCATCATTTTACTTCATCGTTAGCAACAAGTGTTACTATTTGCCACTTACACATGGCAGTCAACCTCTGGCTTACCTAGAGAAGTGTATTTACACTTGCCACCTCATGGAACTGCTGATGTCCAGAACTATAGGATTAGCACATAAAAGGTGTATATTTTCCCTGGTGGGCAATATTAATAGCTGATGATCAAACTGGCTTGAAACACAGACTACTTTATTTTGTAGAGCTGAAATTCAGCCACTGTGATTAATTCGTAGTCTTCAGTTTGAGGAACTACAGCAAGATGAGCAAAATTAGCAGTAGCACAGGAATACATACCCGACCAGCTCCTCAGCCTACTCAAGTTGCAGAGCTGCTGATTTTTTAAATAGAGATAATATAGAAAGCAAAGAAAATGTAAGAAAGTACTGAGGCTGTTAACAGTGTGGCTTAGGTAAAAATAAGCACCAAACTCTCTCAGGCTTTCCCAGCCTACCTTGCAGAAAGTAATGAAATTATGAATACATTTTCTAGGCATCTAAAACGTAATACTAATACTCCTTGACACTTGGCCTAGTCCTTCGTGGTTTTGACTGCTGGTGAAATATATTCTTCACTATAAATTGGAAATTATACATAGGAAACCATGTATCTGTATTTCGCAGAAATCTGCACTCTAGATGGGCCAGACAGCAATGACTCCTGTATTCCAACAAGCACATAAATTATGACTAAGTGAGACACAAATTCCAGGGTTCAAGCTGGGGAACAAAGTTTTGGCACCTCAGGCACAAGTAGCATAAAATGTTCAAATCTAGTTTCAGTTTGCTTTCAGTGGCATTCATGGAAACTGGTACTTAATCAGGATGTTTCTGCCCTCCTCTGACCTGTGGTCTGTGTTGGACAAAAGATCACTGATGTTTCCCTATTAGCCATGGAATTAAGAGTGCTGCTTCTACTTCTGAAGTTATTGACTGGACAATTCAGCTTTCAATAAGGTCAAAAAGACACTGATGTGAGAATAAAGTAGATCGCTCCTTTTGCTAGGACGTGGGTGAATGCACCTGATCTCACAACATCACAGAATTCCCAGGTCCTGGGTTTAGAAATCACTTTTGCAGTAGCTCACTGTTACAACTTAAAAATTGGTCTCCTTCTCATCTAGCAGAAAATCCTGTTTCTCCTCCTACATATCACTGACATGATCAGTGGCTGAGGAAGCCCACAGAACAGCAATAAAACATGATTCCTGCTGGGAAACCCCTGACGCATTGTTTTTGAAGCTCTTGAATAGGACTGCAGTGAGCACAGTCACCAGAACACAGTGTTCTTCCAGTGCTGGGAATGCAGATCCCTCTGCACTCAAGTGAGCTGTTACAGAGTCTGATTCCTAAGGCTGTTCAACAAATGGCATGCTTAAAGGGGAATGCAGTCTGAAGCTGTATTAATACACTGTCTCATCCCATTTTGCTGTTCCCAGGACTATTTCCAATCAAATGTGTTTAGAACAAAATCCTGCTCTGAGTAGCTTCAATATTCTGGCTTCTTTACTACACAAAATCCAGATGATGTGGCCAGTAGTTTCAAAAAATCAGAGTGAAACCTGAATAAATGGTCCTTTATTGTTACTGAGTACTAAACCATCAGGCCAGATTCAAACTTTGGTGGGTTTTTTTGTTTTCTTGTTTGGGTTATGGTTTGGGTTTTTTTGTGTGTGTGTGTTTGGTTTTTTGTTTTTTTTTGTTTTGTTTCAAATTCTGTCCAATCCAAGTAGCTATTTTCTTTTGGTTTGCAGTACTCATGTTGCTTGTGCATGTTCTTCCTTCATCAAAAGAAGTGTGGCCATCAGGCTGAGGAAGGTGATTCTCCCCCTCTGCTCTGCTTTTGTGAGACCCCACTTGGAGTAGTTCATCCAGCTCTGAAGCCGCCAACACAAGGACATAGACTTGTTGGAGTGGGTCCAGAGGAGGCCATGAAGATGAACAGAGGGCTGGAACACCTCTCCTACAAGGACAGGTTGAGAAAAAAAGGCTCCAAAGACACCTTATAGAGGCCTTTCAGTACCTGAAAGGAGCCTACAGGAAAGCCAGGTAGGGACTTTTTACAAGGGCTTGTAGTGATAGCACAAGGGGTAATGGCTTCAAAGTGGAAGTGGGTAGATTTATATTAGAAATTAGGAAGAAGTTCTTTGCTGTGAGGGTGGTGAGGCACTGGAACAGGTTGCCCAAGAAAGTTGTGTATGCCCCATCCCTGGAAGTGTTCAAGGACAGGTTGGATGGGGCTTTGAGCAACCTGCTCTAGTGGGGTACCTCTCAACCCAAGCTATTCTACGATTTACCTCTTATATTTAATTGTCCTGCCTCATTATGTTCCTTTTTGGGTCAAGAGTTATTTGAAATGACTGTGGCAACTGTTGACAATTTTCTACTACATTTACATGCACAAAGAAAGAAAAAGTAATTACACAACCATTTAATTGAAGTTGGTAAGGCCATTACTGGCAGGAAGATTTACTTAGGGTTAGAGATAGCAGGTGTCAGCTTGAAGTCACAGTCTCCTATTAAATACTGCACAAGAATATTAAATGTTGTGAAAGTTAAAGACTTGAATTTATCACGAGTTTATTATGGGAGCATTAATGCTTTTACAATTGTAACCCCATAGCAATATACACAGTATATCAAGTACTAAAGCTACAGTGCTGACAATGTCAGTTGTCTCATAAATAATATATATCAATTTCATATATACACGAATTGGATTATTTAGACTTATCAAATTTCACTGTGATGCTGATTATTAGGTGCAATATTGTGCTGGCTGAAAATACGTGCTCATGGTTCAGCACAGTTATAAATGACATATTTTGAAACACGTAAGCCAAGGTTCAGTAGACAGATTCCCCTGAAAGCATCTAAAGAGGACTCTGCGGGGCTCACTGCCTGGGTAGGGTGCAGTGGGTGCTGCCCAGGTTTGCCCCAGCACGGGCAGGAGCACGTTTATTGCAGTGTGGTTCTGGGCCACGAGATGGCTCCAAGCACATACATTCCAGGCTAATCAATTTTCAGACTATATACTTGACACAATTTCATTAAATGGCAACTACTGAAATACGCTGATATATTAATGTTTAGAAGAACTGTTTAATTAGGCACAATCATGAGCCAATTGTAGGCACTTGCATAGTAACTAAAACGTTAACAGTTTGCTTTTATAAACGTTTAAATATGATATCTAGGGCAATTAAGATGTGCATGGTTACATCATGCTGATTGTGGTTTGTAATTCCTTTGAGCTTTGCTCTCTGAAGTTTCTTTTGTCCATCAGTGTACCAGTAGGTGCTTGGGAAAGAAATCATCAGCAGTATATATAGAACAGCAGACAAGTCCACTGATGATGGGAACTTCCCAGCTGCCATATACATCTGTGTAGCCATGTACAGAATAAGTAAAATGTTCTCAGTCTTGACTCGGGTTTCCTCAACAAAACTCTCCATGACTTTGGAGTTACTCTAGTGCTAAATCTACAGTCAAGGGCTGTGCACTGCATCTGGGTGTGCAGTATACATCAAACTCTCCAGTAGGACCAGCAGCACTACTAACCCTGGGCACCCGAAGACATTTGTCCTACACAAGGCAAAAATTGATGCTAAACCCTAGAAACGGGTTTTGTTGATCCAAATTATATCTTTACATCTTATACAAAAATAATTTGCCAAAATTAGCAAGCTAACTACTAATAGACTAATAATGTGCAATAATCTCCTGAATTAACTATTTAAACCATTTTGTGCTGGCAGTGTTCCACTACTACAAGAAGTCTAACCAGTGCAGAAAACTAAAGTTCTTGACTGACATAAACTGGCAAAAGACAATTTAAAGTTCCAGCTCTTTGCTGCCACTCCCCTAGAAGAGAGCTCTGCCAGTACTCCAGATGTCAATCAGCACAGAGCAGTTACATCAGGGTAACTGTGAGTGTGTGTAGGGAATACAGATATGTGGTGTGCAGAAGAGGAAGAGAAAATGAGAGCTTTACTCCATGGTGACCTAATTTAATTAGTCAAACAGACATGAAGAAGAGTAAAAGAAGCTGCAAAAGGCAAAAGAAGAAAAATACTAACATAAATAAATACAGTATAGGAAAAGATCTTAATTTGCCTTTCATTTATGTCTTTGAAAGAATAAGTAGATTTTTTTTTTAATAGATAGTAATTGTTGAAGAACAAAAAGCTACTCAACTGTCATGCCAGGTTTGGTATTAGTGATTGTTTGACTGCCCGTTTTTGCTTTATTTTCTGGTTGTCTATGGACTTAGGGAAACTGGAGGCTTTGTTCATCCAGACAAATCTAGTGTATGATCTGAATGGATTTGAATCCACATCAGTTCTATGTCCTGTGACAAATCTGAGTGTAAATAACTCCACACTGAAAGTTGGCTGCCAAGCTGTACCTCACTTTGCACCAGAACTATGAACAGCTGAGAAAAATGTCAAGCTTGCGTCAACATCACTTGAATCGTTCTTAAAACATAGAAAATTATTCCACATATATGTGTTGGGCTGAGACCCTTGACCGGTTTCAGGGCTCGTGCCAAACTCCTTCTATAGTTTTACAATAAATCAATATTCTGCCTCTGTTGTCCTACAGAAACCTCTGTCACTTAAAGGTAGCACTAAACTTGAGCTGCATAGTAAGTCCTATCTAATACCTGTATAAGATGTGATATGCCAGAGACATAATTCTTACTTTCTGAAAGGATAAGGCTCTTCCTGAAAGTACGCTTCCTGCTGACTTCAACAGTAGTGGTGCCACTGTGAGGAAATATAAATCAAAGTTTTCAGCTCTCAGATACTCCCTTTTATAGATAAGGTAATGATAACCAGTGATTTCATGGCTTCAACAGTGAGATATTTGCTCAGGAAAAACCCTCAGTAATGTTATAAAGGTTCAGAGAGAGGGTGTCTCCTCCATACACAGTATGATTGTTTCAG
>JAAGNO010022594.1:0-15242 GCA_033439905.1 Ceryle rudis
TCACTAAGTCTCCCTCCCTTATTCCTTTTCTCTTCCCCTTTGGGGATGAAGGGGGCTTAACATGAGCGTCTGTTAGGCCTAAGGGGCCACCCTGACCCTATACTGTGAAAATAACTCAACTTTAGCAAGATTTCTACCATCCTTTTCAGCTGTACTTTTATTTATAAGGTGGGAAGAATGTGTTGGATGAATGGGTTGGTAGATGGATTGAAAAATGAGCAGGCGTTTGGACTTAGAGGGTAGTAATTAATGGCTCAGCTTTCAGATGACAACCTTTTAATACTGCAGCCTTTCTTATTTAGTTATCAATGATCGGGATAATGAGATGGAATGAACCATCAGGAAATTTGCTCATGAGGCTAAATTGGGAAGGGAAGGTTAAGTGACATACTGGACAGGAAGACATTGGGAAACTTAAGGGTTGGACCAATAGAAACCTAATAAAGTTTAAAAGAAGAAGTGCAAAAGTCCTGCATGTCAGACAGGATAACCAAGTGCATCAGTACAGCCTGGGAACTAATTATCTTAGTAGCAGCTCTGCTGAAAGCAGAGGTTATAGTAGATTGCAAGCCACGTATGAATGGAATGCTATCACAAATAAGGCAAGCTGGGTTATGTTGGAAGGAGTGTGGAGAATATATCAGTTATTATTCCTTTATACTTCACACCAAGGGGACTGGAGTATTTTGTTCATATCAGCTTTACAATTCAAGAAAGACATTGAAAGACTGGAAAGGGTCCAGAAGAGGGCCATGAAGAGCATAACATGGTTAGAGACCTGGAACACATAATTTTAAATGAGAGATGGCTTAACCTGGCTAAAGAAAAGCTAAAGAGACCTTTAACAGCAATCAGTTGAATTTGAAGGTAAACTAGAAGGATAATGAAGCTAACTCTTAACTCTTCTTAGCAGTTCATTTGGTATAACAAAAGGCAAAAGGCACAAGTTGCAGCTTCAGCATGGACACAGGAAAAAGCGCTGGAACAATTTATGAAACTGGGTGATGGAATTTCCTTTGTACTTGGGCTTTTTTTGAAACTTGTCTAGACAAAGTGAAAGCTGACCCAATCTAGTACTGATTGTGGTCATACTGTGTGAGATGTTAAACTACGCGACCTTTAGACATCTGTTGTAATCATCATTTCTATGATTCTATGCTGTGTACTAATGGTTGTACTTGATGATCTTAATGGTATCTCCCAACTAAGATGATGCTGTGATTCTGTACTTGCATACTTCAGTTGTCCTTGTACTCCAGATTGGGTGAAAAAAAATATGCAGTCAGGGACTGTGACCACTGTGTTTATTACACGTGTAGACATGATAGTATAGGAATTCAATGATTAATTAAATATTTCCTTTCTTTTTCCCATGAGCATTGGAAGATTTACATATGGAGATACGAGAAGCTTTACTGTCATAATCCCTGAACAGTATCAAGAAATGTTTCATTATCTCTGTTCCCTGGGATTCCCAATAATGTTTGTATAAATTAAAAACTGTTAATAGCAGAACACTGTAATTGATTAGCTTCTGTATGTTTACAGCTCTCTTTAATTGCTTAAAAATGCCATTTGTCAGTTTCATGTTCTATTGACAATGTTATCGATTTATCCGATTTGGGCTTTGTCTTGTCTCTCGTACATAAAACTCACATATGCAGTTCAAATGGGAAATGACTCTATTGATTTCCTTAACTTGAGCCCAAATGCTAAAGATTTTTGGATAAGCTTTCTCATTACTTAAGCCAAAATCAATAAGAGAGAGCATCTTTTAATGAAAGAGCAGTTTGAGCAACGTACTTCAGAAATGGGGTCCTGTTCATCCTTTGCTTTACAAATCGATCTCCTAGGTTCCTTAAGTGAGGTCCAATTGGTTGACATTGTGGTTTGTCTTTGTGTGTAAACTTGCAGCTTCAGAAAAAGAGAAGATGAGCTGCAGAGACAGCAGAAGGAAACATTTTCTCTGTGGCAGAAAAAAGATGCTCTTCTTATTGAGGTACCACACTATGTGTTGTAAGTGTGTTCTGTAAATTTCTGTCTTTTTACGGCCATTTTTTAAACTATATAATTTATGGGAAAAATAATAAGCTTTTCAGTCCTAACTCTTTATCTATTATTATTCCTTTGTGTGTTGTTACTACACTATTTAAAAATATTGCATACTTAAATGATACAAGTAGTTAATCTGGAACTATCAGCTCATTTTATTATTTTTCTGCATAAAATACTATCACAGACTAAAATCCGATCATATTGCTTTGTTAACCTGTTAATTTGTTCTGGTTTTATTTCAGCTCTAGCCTCAAGAAATTAGACTTAGTGGCTTCTGACTAAGCTGTGTAAAATGAAATCTGAGATAAAAAATGGAGAGCTGGAGAGCTACAGAACGAGCTGGGTATACCCAGCTAGTTATATGGGCAGGCCAAATGTTCAGGTACTGTACTAAGATATCATTAACTGCCCTGAACTACATAAATTAAGCTGATTATGCCTTCTCTTAATTAACTCAGAATGACCTATTGATGTATAGGTAGAGCAAGATAGAGACTACATACTGCACTGTACTAAATTTATAGGTTTTCAATTAGTTCTACTACTGACTGAGACTACTTAGAAAAGAAGTTTACTTTTATGTTTTGTAGCAGGTTTTAAATTCGTAAGTTACTTGAAAATGTTCTGTTTGCATACTCTTGAATTATTTGAAAAATGATCTAGGAAAAATTGTTTATTCATCTAGATCTATAATTTTTACCTCATGGCTGATTAACACCTGTACAATATTTGTCTTTGAAAGTACTGTTATGACTCAGTATTGATCAGCTGTCTCCAAATTTTAGTCATAATAGTTTTAGAAATTATCAAATCAAAATATTTGTTTAAAAGCATATTTTAAAGGAATGCAAGCAAAATCTCCATAAAAATGTAATAATTTTGTTACAGAGTTAGATATTTTCTTTTTCTGATAAGTGCATTTGCTGTGGTTTAGTTAAACTCCATTTGAAAAAGAAGTTTTTACAGTCTTACATACATTACCGGATAGCAAATTATTAAGTGTATTAAATAACCTTCATAATATATTTACAGATTTTGTTCAAAGGAAAATAAGAATTTGTCTAATGTAGGGATTTTTATTATGCAGAACTACGGAGTCAGTATTTAGTTACAAAGTGACATCTGCTGTAGACACACTTTGAAAAAATTATGCAGTTAGAAATCAAAGAAAAATATAGCTGTTAATTAGCAATACTATTGCAAATTTTGGAGAAAAATAATAAGCTTAAAAATGTTAGCATGTAATAGTAGAACTGTTACATCAGACTTGATAAATCTTGTGTAATGTTTCTGTTTTAAAAGAGATTTATTTCAAACAGAAAGAAAATAAGAAAACATCCTACAGATTAACCTGTTTGTTAATACACCAAGGAAAATAAACCATCATGTAAGCTTCACAACAAGGACCCTGACTGCTCATATTTGAGTGCCTGAACAAAGTTTTGTTTAGCTCAGTCTGAAGTATAAATTTTTGGGGGTAACGCACCTGATCTACAGATTCTAATTCTCCAACACACAATTCTGTGACCAAAGTTGATGTAAAATCTGCATTTTAAAAAAACATACACTAAGTGAAAGGTTATGTACATCTTGGGACTATGTTTTTATTTCTCTAGTTCTATTCAAGCTTCAAAAAAATTAAAAAATTCTATGTACATAGATCATATGTAACTTTTTTTTTTTTTTTAAGATACATTTTCAGCTTATAAAATGGTAATGATTCTTTGATTTTTTTCATCTTGATGCATGGCTCTGGTATTCAGTTATTTCATGCCATAGCATTTGTCTGAGGATTTATGGTTAAACCTGCCCTTTGTAATTCAGTGATCACCTTATTAAAATATTTCCTGAGGTTTTACCAGTCTATACTGAAGATGACTACATTGTCTACATATGCAACATTTACTTTTTCTTCAAATGTGATCCGTAAGCCTTTGGTATGTACTGGTCATATATGGAACACAAAACGCATTGTCGTAAATTGATCTAGGCCCTTGACTTCACTACAGTTAGACTATAGTAGCAGCCCCAACATTTAACGTTCAGCTGCTGTCCAGCTGCTCTGACTATCACAGACTGACCAAGCCAAGTCTCTGTTTTGTTTCGCCCATATTGACACGTGCATTAAGTGCAACATGTTATTCTCCTGTATGATAATTTCCATAACAGTTCTGTTGACTTGTTTACTGATTCATTATTGTGTTATTGGTAAATGTTTTATGAGTTCTATCACTTGCCTAACACCTGTTTGTCTCTTAGTGTTTTATCTGCATTCTTCATCAGTTAATTTATATTCGCTTCTTCTACCTTTCCCTCTTTTATCCCTCTTCTATCTTTCCCTCTTTTCCTCTAATTGTCGTTGCCATTTCTAATTATCTGACTCATGATTTAAGCCTCCTATCTACCACTTAGATCTGTTTCTGTAGCAGGTCTTACTGTGTGGATTCTTCATATACAGGGCGGACAGAAATGACACTTTTCTGCTATGCTATTTTTCTCTCCCTTTTCTCTTGTCATTGATTTGAAGCCCTTCATTCACCTTGCCTGTCTTGTTTCTTTTCTCTGGCACTACAAGCTTTTATCCACCCACTCACAGCCTTGAGTTATCCACACTGTATACTTCCTTAACTTTTTTTCCCAGTTACCTTAGAAATCTCTCTAAGTGCTCATGACAGTGATCTCTTTTCTTCTTTACTACCATAATCTCACTGAGCAAACATTTCCAACTAGAGCAGTAAGATCGTTTTCCTGTTCCATCATTCAGACCATGACATTTTTTATTCTTCTCATTTCATGTCTTATGAAATTTATTTTTTTTTCTTAACCTTCATGGGTTTTTCTCATTTCTGACACTTGTCATTTGCTATGTCAATTTCTATGTCACATATTCCAAATTCCTCCTTTTTTTTTCCAGTGATATCAGAGTGAAATAGCAATTTATTTGTTTGCTCCTCCATTGGCTGTCTTTATACTTTGTTCTATGACAATCCTGAAGCATGCTGTATTCTTCTTGGATTCACCTTTTCCTTAAACTTGTTCCTGTCAGTCCTTCAATACTGGGTTCAGTACAGCCTCTCACTACAGCAAAGACATCGAGGTGCTCGACCATGTCCAAAGAAGGGCAATGAAGATGGTAAAGGGTCTAGAGAACAAGTCTTATGAGGAGCAGCCAAGGGAACTGTGGTTGTCTAGTCTTTGTGACGAAGCTGAGGGGAGACCTTATTGCTCTCTACAACTACATGAAAGGAGGTTGTAGTGAGGTGGGTGTTGGTCTCTTCTCCTATGTAACAAACAGTAGGACAAGAGGAAAGGGCCTCAACTTGTACCAGAGGAGGTTCAGATTGGATATTAGGAAAAATTTCTTCACCAAAAGGGTAGTCAAGCATTGGAACAGGCTGCCCAAGGAAGTAGTTGAGTCACCATCCATGGAGTTGATGTGGTGCTTAGGGACATGGTTTAGTGGTGGACATAGCACTGCTGGGTTAATGGTTGTGCTTGATGATCTTAAATGTCTTTTCCAATCTAAATGTAATTCTATGATTGTCCACACACCTAGGGCTTTTTCTCCCCAGAGAAGTGAATGCTTTGCCTGGAATGTTTGCCCTCAGATAGGCTGCAAATGTTCTCCTAAAATTCTTCATCAAGAAACCAGCTGAGAAAAACAGAAATGCCTCTGCTTTGTGAAGAGCTGAACAAGGTTTCACACCACCATTGGAACTCTCAATTTGCATTTCACTAATGGGGTTTTTCTACTCACTATCTGTTGAATGCTGTCCTACCATGCTTTTCACAGTATCACAGAAAGATAGGGGCTGGAAGGGGCCTCTGGAGATCCTCTAGTCCAATCCCACTGCCAAGACAGGTTCACCTAGAGGTCACACAGGAACATGTCTAGGCAGCTTTTGAAAGTCTCCAGAGATGGAGACTCCATGACCTTTCTGGGCAGCTGGTTCCAGTGCTCTGTCACCCTCACAGTAAAGAAGTTTCTCCTCATGTTTTGATGGGAATTCCTATGTACAGGTTTGCATCCTTTACCTCTTGTCTTGTCACTGGGCACCACTGAAAAAAGACTGGTCCCCTCCTCCTGATACCCACACTTTAGGTATTTACGAGCATTGATAAGTTCCCACCTCAGTCTTCTAGAGACTAAAAAGACCCAAGTCCCTCATACTTTCCTCGTAAGAGAGATGTTCTAGTCCCCTAATCATCATTTTATGTGAATAGCATCCTCTGAATGCTTGTCCATCTATATATTCACACTGTGAATTTACATTGCACATTGAGGTGGGACCACCCAGTTGTTCTTTCAAACTATATAAAATAATAAAATATAATGGCTAGAACATAGATTTTGTTCTTAGCATTTCAGAAGTATCTAAGAAAGAGATTTTGAAAGGAGGAGGGAGAGAAATGTCGGTAATGAATTAATAAAGAAGCAACAAAATTGAAAGGTATCCTTTTTACAAGTCAAAAGTATCCTTCTGTTTCAAGAGCAGCCTCTTCACATATGTTTCCATGATGGATTATTCTTTGCAGTACATTTCCTTTGTGGTAAAAGTTACCTGCATATGGATCTTGAAATCTTCTTAGAAGAGCAGAATTGTAGAACACCCCTAGGAGAAGCATCCTTTGAATGTCCTATCTTGGTAAAGTAATTGGTGGAATTGAATATGCTTTCCAAGTTAGCACTCTGACAGTCTCAGTAACACTGGCAGCCTTCAATGAAGCCATGACTATGGTTAGTGTTCTGGCAGATTTATCTTATGACAAATCATCAGGTTTTCTCTTATTCAGCTGGACAATATCTACCTAGAGATGCCCATGTCCTTTGAACCTTCTCAATGGAGAACAGAAAACAAAGATATGATTATTCAAAGGGTACAAAGTCACCTCAGCCTTCCAGGCATTGGAACTACTGGATAAAAATGGTAAATTGCTGTCTTGGCTCAAACTGAATTCTGATAAAATTGATCCAGAATGTCAGATATCTTCAGTACTTAAGGGAGAATACAGAAGTGACCATTCCAAGGACATGTTCATAGCTGGTTTATTAATGAGTAAGTGCTCAGTGGTTCAAAGGCTGATGCTGAAGTATAATGAAGAGCATATTTATGTCCTATAAGAGGTACTACTGAAGTGTGACATATCAGACAAGAAAAACCCCATTAGAGAAGTGAAAAACTGAAAGATAATAGAGTGAGAAAATAAGTAGACAATAACTATTACTAAAAGGTGATTTAGCAACTCTAGCTTGATGAAGAAAATGTTCCCTCTGCTCTTAAGAAAAAAAATAGAAAGCATTGGACAAAGTATAATATATTATGTGACCTAAAACTTGAGTTTGGTAAAAGAAAAAATGGCTAAAGTATTTTATGACCCAACCAACAAAAACACCTCTTGAAGAAATACTAGTAACTTTCCTACTGTTACATAATTGATAAGGAATAATACCACTCTACAATCCAGAACTACATTTAAATCTATCCAGAATCCCAATACAGTATAAAGATTCTGTACTCAGTAGTTATTTAACTCAAACCTCAGAATTTTTCCTGTATTCTTGCCCAGTGTCTTCCACTGGGAGATGAAATTTATGTGTTACGTCACTTAAAGTCATACCCGTAGTTTCCTGACTTTGCTCTTGTTTTTAATTTTATTATAGAAATACTAGAATATTTTTTTCCAGATTTTTTTAGTTTTTTGAGATCCAGTTTCTCCCATGTGATCATTGGAAGTAGTGCTTTTCATTGATTTATTTGCAGCTATAATGAGTCTGGCAAAAAATTTTCTGTGATCATTTTGAAAGACTTTAATTGCAAGTATGGTATGGTTTATCAACATTTATGTTAAAAAATGTTCCAGAGGACCTTTGGAACCATAGGTGATGGTACTGATGTTACAACAAAGAAATGCTATACAGTTATGCATTTTTGTTAAACTGTATTTCATAATCGTAACTGAACAAATATTACTGTGGACTAACTTACTCATTTCATCATCATACATGTTCTCCCACTCCCTGACTTTCCCATAATAATGAAAAGTTATGGGAGAGAAGAATAATTATTTTAATTTTTAATATGTGTTCTATAATGTATGTGTTTTTCAATGCACTAATATGGTGCTGTACAAAGCAGGATAGTTTATTGATGGATGCATCAATTTTTAAAGTGAGCATTAATATTTTATATGTTGCTGTATAAAAGGTGTACACATGAAGCTGTATAAAAGGTGTACACATGAAGCTCACAATTCTGCAACTTTTTGGATTCCTTTATCATAAGCCTTCAGAAGAATCAGATACAAAATACTTATTTAGTTTGTCAGATTGTATCATGTACTGGCAAAACTAACATCTTACAAAGTATGCCACACTATGTAACTACAAGAAAATGAATATACTGCAAAAAGGCCTGAGCTCTGTGCATGTGCATATATGAATTTTGAGTCTCTCCCTGAGAGGGACTCTGAGAAAAACATTGCCTGGGTTTTCACTAGTATTCTTCACTGTTTTTCTTGAGTTACACCTAGCTTATACCTTTACTGATAAAATAACTGTGCAGGCATCAGATGGATGGAAGGTAAGATGGTTATCTTAACCAATGATTCAATGAAAATATAAAGAAATCAGTTTGAGTTGCCTTGCAAAATTAAAAAAATATAGTGTTGGAATGTACTGGGTCTGGATGGGATTGAAGTTAATTGTCTTCATCCCAGCATATCTGATGCTGTGTTTTATATCAGTGACTAAAATAGTGCTGATAATACACCACTGTTTTAGCTGTTGCTGAACAGTGCTCCCACAATGTCAAGGTGAGTGTTTCTCACTCTGGCTTCTCAGGGAGTAGGTGGGAGTGATCAAGGAGTTGGGAGGGGGGACAGCCAGGATAGCTAACCTGAAGTGACCACAGGATCATTCCATGCTGTAGCACATCATGTTCATCAAAAACTGAGAAGAGAGGAGCTTGAGAAAGGGAGCCATTGCTTGAAGACTGGGCATTGGTCTACTTGGGGAAGGCTGTGAGTGATTGCCTTTAATGTGATGACATTATTTTCTTCCTCTTCCCTTCACTTATTAAACCATCCTAATCTCAAGCCGTAAGTTTTCTAGCTTTTGCTCTTTTTATTCTCTTCCCTGTCCTGCTGGGGGAGTGATGTGTGTGAGCAAGTAGCTGTGTCATGCCTAGCTAATGGCTGAGATCAATCCACCACATTAGGAAAGGAAACTCTTGGTTTTCGTGTGAACTTTTACACCTTTATTAATTTTTAAGACAGAAAAAATAAAAGGCCAGCTTGAAAAAAATGACAAAATGAAACTCATTGTATCTTTCCTCCTGTACATACATTGTAGTGCTTATAGCAGTTACTAGGAGCTAGGAGGTGAGATGTGACTCAACATGAACAGAAACTAAGTGGAAATGCTCCTACAGGGAAGATATCATAAGTAATCTAATGGTTAGAAATATGGGTTTAGTTTTTTGGTTGGTTGGTTGGTTTGTTTTAGTTTTGGTTTATGTTTTGGTTTCTTTTGGTTTGTTGGTTGGTTGGTTTGGTTTGCTGTTCGTCCCCCTTCCCCTAATTAACTAAAAAGAGATAATTGTTTAAAAAAGGAAAATGCTAAATGCATGTGAGACTTTACCCACTGTTTCTTTGCAGAGTACTTTCTTTGTTTTCATCTAGGGTGATTTCCAATGCAAAAGCTTTTCAGTGTCTTTTAGAATGGCCAAGGTTCTCCTGCTGGACCATGTACAAGTCCTCTCATGGAAGTTGTAATCTCTTTGTCTCTCCTGCATTTCTTCTTCCTCTTTCTTCATTTCTCCTAAGTGGGCAGCAGCCAGGACAGAATGATTAGGACATTTTACACGCTGCACAGACAGCCTTTGAAATGAACGGTTATAAAATGGTATACGACAAAACAAAAAATGTGTTAGCTCTCTTATCAACCATCATAGTAGCTTTCTAATTTCCCATCTGAAGCAGCAAATATTTTACTTTCAGGACTCTTGCTGTTTAGACAATATTAAATATGTTACTGGTATTTCATGAGTTGTACTAGAATCAAAGGAACTTTGGGCTGAGTGCTTTTTTCTTTTTGTTGCTCTTATTGTATTTGGAAATCTTGATTTCATGTAATGAGGACAATACCCAGACATCGATAAATGGATTTTTATTATTTCCGTATTCTGATGGTTTTGATTATTTCCTTTCACTCACATCTATAAATTTAGATAAACCAATATCTACGCGTTCAGCTAAGTTTAAAACTATATATATACATCAGAACTTATTAGCAGGGTAGGTCTTGCTACCATTTTTGAACTTCTGCTGACTTTCAGAAGTCAGTATTTGTGTTTTAGATTTTACAGAGGGTTTTGAATGCTTATTTAGATCAAGTTAATATAAACTTTGCAGTAAAGCCTGTTGCAAAATGTTGCTAAATAAGGTGCTATGTAGCAGACTTTTAATTCTTTTTTAACAATGGTCATGGTATTCACAAACTCATTTTTGCTCAGTTTTGGTTCTTAGTGTGCTTAATAGAGAAAAAAAAAAAAACAACCTGTAAAATTAGCCTTTGTTAGACAACACCATTGAGAATAAACTCTCTTCATGGGAAAATTAAATTGAAGCACTACATTCTTACTTAATTTGAACAATGTGAACAGAGTTGAGAAATGTACCTTTTAATCCATGAAATGCAATACTGTTTAAAGATCAAGTTTCAAAGGTGTATTTCTTAATGATAACTATAAATTAATGTTTTGCTAGAACTTTTATTCAGAACGTTTTAGTTTGAAAATTGTCAGCATATCTTAAACTTGAATGAACAAATCTAGGTGCTCAAGTGCCTGGTAGCTACATACAGCTTGATTATGAAAAGTACTGCTTAATGCTAAAGATTGTGCATCAATTACTTTTGAAGATAAATTACCTTAGCTAAGTAGTGTTTAGATGCTATTCTAGAGCACTCAAGTTGTCAGCATCTTCCCATGACAGACTTGTGAAACAAATACAGATCTAGCTATAACCAGTCTGCAGTGCATATTCTGCCGCAGATAACTTCTTAGAGCCATTACACAGGCACTACTCATTCTCTGCAAATGAGAG
The DNA here is from genome assembly GCA_033439905.1 of Ceryle rudis. Lineage (NCBI taxonomy): Eukaryota > Metazoa > Chordata > Aves > Coraciiformes > Cerylidae > Ceryle > Ceryle rudis. The sequence continues at coordinate 11,161 of JAAGNO010022594.1, forward strand.
CAAAATTAACATTCCAAATAGCAAACATAAATTACAAAATACTATCTTCATTTAAGAACAAAAGAAGAAAGATCATTTATAAACACTCTGTGTAAAGTTTAGAATACTTCCATTAATATAAATCCATTTTTAAGCATCCAAATGAAAGCAGAAATATTTTCCATTAAAACTGAAGCAGATGAGTACTTCTAAAATGTTTGGCTGTAAATCCTTTCTTAAGCAATGTATGTTGTATTATGTATCAACCTACAGAAAAATAAAGATTTTGTTCTAGGAAATGCAAAACTTTTTCCTTGGTTCCATTTATTTTGAAAATAGAATGTTAACTATTAAATCTTAACAACAGAATCCTTTACAAAAAAACCAAAACACACTGGTGTATTCAGCAAAGGTTTAGGAATCTGTCAAATATAACATTTGAGGTATTTAACTGTCCTTTTTTGGTCACTGTCTTATTTGAAACATGTGGACCACATATTTTTTACAATAATATACAATAAAAAAATACATTATTTTCTGAGTTATATCACAGTAAGTGATTGTTTTATATATGCAGATGTTTTATTTTGTCTCTTTAATGAAATTTGCTACACTTTGTAGCTTGCCAGTGTTTGACTGAGTACATTTTACTGGTGAGGGCAAACATGTTTCAGTGCCTACTTTGCTATGTTGAAACTAATAGTTAACTTTGTTATTATGCCCATATGAATACTAACACTGTAATAAAAATCATTTTAATAGTCCTGTGAAGCAGACCACATAAACCAAGTACATTTATTTTCACTGAAGGCTTTTGCTAATTTTTTAGTAAGACATACATTAAACATTGATACATCCAACCTCTGATTGAACCTTCAGAGTTGTCACATTTAGGGATAGCTGAAGATTTATTGTATGGTATAAAATTAGGCATATACAGTAAGTTTCATAATAAATGACCTTTGCAAATGGGAGATTGACACATAGGATTGTTTCTTTTGTTGCAGTGTAGAGGAGAGTATGAAAAAAACAAGTATGAAGAAATAGAAGTTGAAAATCCTAAAATAGAAAACGTTCTTAAAGAAAATCCAAAATTGTTTCCTAATGAGAAAAAAAAAATCTAGAAATTCTGTCTTTCAGTGATGGAAAATCAAAATCAGGTAGATGTCAGACAAAAAAAAAAATAGCAGCTTGCTTGTTCCTTTGTCAATCCTAGATCTGATTTCATAGAACTTGAAAAGAAGGCATTGACAAAGTTTTAATACAGCTCAACCACAAAATAAGAGTGACAAAAGATCTTGTAACAAAGACAAACAATCAAAACCAACGTGCAAAGTATTTTGAAAATAATACTGTGTATGAAGTCTAAATAAATTTTGTTTTTATTTATTTTTGACTGTGAAAACTGCATTAATTACACTGAAGCATATGGTGGGGAAAAAATTCCAAGCAAAACCACCACTTTTTTCCTGATTAGTTCACTGTAAAAATGTCATATGACTTTATGACCTAACACCTAGAAGTATTATAAAGGAACATAAAAGATATGCCACTGTGTAGCTCATGATTATACTGCATTAAATTAATAGACCTAGATGTAGACTTTGTTTACTTTTGAAGCACAGAAAATGTGGTAGTGTGTGCGAATGGCACATTTCTCTCTATTTAAATTCAAAAATTTTAAAAATAGGTCTACTAAGTTACCTGTTTAAGGACAAGGCTTTTATTACAGAGTATTTAGATCCATTTATTTATACCAGAATAAATAAAAATAAAAATATAATTAAAACTCTCAAGCTGGGGTTATTTTACAGAATACAGTTGGTATAGATACCTTTCCCTCTGTGAAATGAGTTGATAACGCGCTTGCTGTAAGTAATGGACTAGTGCTGTGTCACTGGAATTGTGGACAGTGCTGCTTACAATCTTTGACAATCTCATCCCCCAATGCCTCCACCATATCATGATAAGCTAGTGGGAGATTGTCTAATGAATTTCTCAGCCTGCATTAGTTTTGTCTACATAGACTGTGAATGCAGTATAATCCAGAATATAATGTCTCTGATTTTTCACTTGCTGGGTGCCCCATCTGGTAGATGAGGGGAAAGCTGTTGATGTGGTCTACCTAGACTTTCAGCAAAGTCTTTGACAAAGTCTCCAACAGCATCCTCCTGGAAAGCTGGCAGCCCATGGTTTGGACAGGTGTACCCTTCGCAGGGTTAAAAACTGGCTGGACAACTGGGCACAGAGAGTGGTTGTGAATAGTACTGCATCCAGTTGGTCTCTGGCGACCAATGGTGTCCCCCAGGGATCAGTAAAGGACACAGTTCTATTCAACATCTTTATTGATGACCTGGATGAGGGGATGGAGTGTACCATTAGTAAATTCACGGATGACACTAGTTGGGGGCAACTGTCTATCTGCTGGAAGGTTGGGAGATGCTGCAGAGGGACCTGGACGGGCTGAGGCTAATAATATGAAGTTTAACAAAACCAAGTGTAGGATCCTACACTTTGGCCACAGTAACCCCAGGCAGCTCTAGACTGGGAGATGAATGGCTGGAGAGCGGCCTGGTTGACAGGGACTTGGGAGTACTGGTTGACAGCCAGCTGAACACGAGTCAGCAGTGTGCCCAGGTGGCATGGAAGGCCAATGGCATCTTGGCTTGTATCAGGAATAGTGTGGCCAGCAGGACTAGGGATGTAATTCTGCCCCTGTGCTTGGCACTGGTGAGACCTCACCTTGAGTACTGTGTGCAGTTCTGGGCCCCTCACATCAAGAAGGATATTGAGGTGCTGGGGCGGGTCCAGAGGAGAGCGATGAGTCTGGTGAAGGGACTGGAGGGAATTATGAGGAGAGGCTGAGGGAGCTGGGGCTGTTCAGCTTGGGGAGGAGGAGACTCAGGGGGTACCTTATCACTCTCTACAACTACCTGAAAGGAAGCTGTAGTCAGGTGGGGGTTGGGCTCTTCTTTCAGGCAAACAGTGACAGTACAAGAGGGCATGTCCTGAAGCTGCACCAGGGGAGGTTTAGGTTGGATATTAGGAAGCACTTCCTCATGGACAGAGTTACTAGACACTGGACTGGATTGCCCAGGGAGGTGGTGGAGTCGCCATCCCTTGTGGTGTTTAAGGAAAGATTGGATGTGACACTTAGTGACATGGCGTAGCTGATGTCATGTCATGGTGTTGGGTTATAGGCTAGACTTGATGATCTTGGAGGTCTGTTCCAGCCTCAGAAATTCTGTGATTCTGTGATTCATTAACTTTAGTTTTCAAAACTTGCACTTTTTTTTAATAGCTGGTGAAAAATTTCAGTTTGGTTTTGTTTTGTTTCTAGAAACATACTTGGAATGTTTCTACATTGTTGCAATATTAGATCCACAGCTACTCGCCATAACCACTGGGAGCAACCACTTGTCTTCTTGATGGGCTCTTAATACACATCTACAGAAATTGAATGGCTTGACTGAACCATGGTACAAGCTACCACTGTCAATGGCAACATTTTCAACAGTAGGCCCTACTTATATTTTGATTTGGAACTGATAGCGGTCATTTAAGTTCCTCCTGTGTGCTGTTGTATTAATAAGAACTGATAAACACCTTTGGGTATGTGAGTAGCAGCCACTGTTTTGCTTTTGTCAAGCAAGTCCGTTTTATATTATGGTCACCCAGAATATTTAAATGGCACCAAACCCTTTGTTTTCTGTTTCTGGGAATACGATAGGTCAGACTGAAAGGAAAAAGAATACAGTTGAAGTAAGTCAACTGTTTATCTTTCAAGAGTTTAGTCCCATGAATTGTTCTTCCTTTTAATATCCTGCCACTTACTAAGTGGTGTTTTTCCTCTGGTAATTTTTTTGTATGGTCTGAGTAGTGGCAGCTGACATCACTAGAAAATAATCCTTTTAAAATGTGGTAACAGAATCTCTCAAATATTTGTAAATTCTTTTGCTCTACGAACTGTACATGTAATATCCCATAGGTTTCAAAATTCAAGATACATCATTATTGTCCTGGTTTGAGTGAAAACAGAACTAATTCTGTTCCGTGATTTTACTTTTCAGGTCCGTGCTTCTAACTAACAGCACTTTCTGAAG